>CALYLW010000468.1:192500-452552 GCA_944989445.1 Ampullaceana balthica | reverse complement strand
CAGTGGCGGATTTAGGTTTGTCTGCGTGGGGGGGCCAGGAGAATTTCAGGGGGCGCAGAAATTTTTTTTTATTCATTCACTTAGTGCAAATATTTCTAGGTGCTGAAATAAAATTCATTTGTCTTAATTGCTGGTTCTGCAATGAAGATTAGAAATTTGATATGAGATTCACTCTTATTGACTTATTGCTATATTTTATGTTGAAAAAAAACATTTCTGCTAACTTTAAATGTGAGATTTACTTTAATAAGTTTTCTTTTTAAGAGACTGCTTTAGTCTCAAATATGAAATCTAAGGTGTGTTGTTTATGTTACATACATTTTCAGAGTTGCCCTATGGCAACTTGCGAAACAAAAAGAAACATCTAGTCTTAAGTAGATACGGTTAATCAATTGAATTTATGAAAATGGTGGTTTATTTGGGAGCTGTTATTTGTGACAAAATCTAGATTTCTCATAATCCTTTGTGTTCACTTTCAATTGCTGAATATCCTAGCAGACTTAAACATAGAAAACTCTGCATAATAAGTTTATAGTCTTTGGGCTAAATAAAACATCTAAAATATTTTGATAATGAGGTAGAATTTGATTAATTTTTTTATAGACCTCCAATAGTTTGTTGTAATATCTGCAAGATGACTCATCAGTTTGTTCAGCTTGCCATAAATAGCAGTGAAAGTAAATCAAACAAATAACTAAGTGTTAATTAATAAATGTTGCGTTGATCATTCAAAGTACATTATTTAATATTATTTTTGTCTACATCAAACCCTTGCAATGAATCTCTTCAATATACAAACAATTGATTTATATTCAGGAGAGTAGTAGGTCACAAATGCAAACAAAATATAATATAATTTTAAAAATGTTAATAATTAATAAAAGGCCTAGGTAATTAAAGAAATCATTTATCATATACATATTATATGCATATATCATATGTAGGATAAGAAGATGACAGTAAATTATGAACTTAGTTCCAAAGAGAACAACTTATTTTTACTAAAATTTTAAGAGCTACTGTTTTTAGTTCTTGTAATAGTTTTCTATCTGAAAGAATGAAATGAGAATTTTAGCTGGCAAAATATTTCAGTTTAAGACCAGGTAATCTGGTGCTACAAATAATGAAAAACACAGAGACTTTGGTGGAGCGGATTGGTCAGGGTTAGTAACACACACAATGAGTGCCAATAATATTATACTTATAAATAAACTAAACAATTTACATCAAAATTTTTAAAAATAATTTATCACTGGAAGTTTGAGCTTCAAACTTTGGGAAAATCAATGAACTTTACACAAACAATTATTGTAAGTTCCTTAAATAAACATTTAAAACTCTAATAACAATGCAGGACTAAACACAAACCATGGATCAGTATAGGACGCAATATTCTTCTGTGTAAAAGGAGCGTCTGTAACAGATAAGAATTGATAGAGCCCTTAGCCCTATATAAATTGCTTTCTACGTGATTTCATTGAAGCAAAACGATTTATCGTTGATTCAAAGTCAACGTTCTCAGCTAGATCACGTTCAATTGAAATTAATGCCGATCCAGACAGACATTTGTTTGTCATTGTTGAGCGCAAATAATTTTTGATGAGTTTTTACTGAAACTTCTTTCAGCAGTAGCACTACTAACAGGAAGAATCAAGTAAATTTTATAGAGTATTGACAAATTAGGGATACCTTATGCCATTTGTTTTTCAGTCAAGGACGGCTGAACCTTTTTAAGTTGTAGTTCACTAGCTAATGATACATAGAGCAATGCATACAAATCTTTCTTCAAGATTAATTTCGTGTTTGTAAATTTTGCATAAACTTTGAAAATAATCTTAATTTCCTTCCGACATTTGTGACGGATCAAAACAATAGAAATAAGTAACTGTGCCCCAAAAATCATTAAATTGATCATCTATTTGTGTTACAAGTGTATCCAAGATAGTGAAGTACGTTTCAGATTTAAAGCGTGCTGTTGGATCATCAGCCATTTAATCTTTGCTAAGTTCGCCTGCCATGCTTTTCTTTTTTGCAATTCACTTTTCTTTAAATTCTGTTTTCACATCTAGTTTGGAACAATTTTCGTTAATAAATGATTTGATATCTACATTCAGACTTTCAAAAGCTTCATCGTTTCTCATTTCAACAAACTTATTTCTTCCAACATCGATCAATTGCAAAGGCTTTGCAAGTAGTTTGATAACACGACGATAACTTTTGTACAAATAGCATCAGAAAAACATAAGAATATTTTATTATGAAAATAGATAGTCCAATAGTATCTGCTCTGACACTTCCTTTATATTCTGTTGATTCCTCTGAATCAACTGTGACTAGAATAGCAGAGAATGATCCAACAACTGCATGCTTACGTCATGAACATCTTGTATCAGAAAGTCGTTTCAGAGTATCTACTATTGATTCATATTGAGATTTCTTGTGTTCTTTAATAGTATGTAGACGAGGTAAACTAGACGTTAGGAATGCATACAACCTTAAATCTGTGCCAAAAAATAACTGTGCATCATTGTTTATAGACATTGTTTCGATTGTAACCAAATTCAAAACATGGGCACAACAATTGGGTGAAAGTTTCTTTATCTGAGTTTGAAGGCCACTCTTAATTCCAGAGTATGCCTGTCCTTGACAGAGTGTGAAATCAATGTTTCGCTTTTTTAGTTCCTTTAAAACAGTGTTGCTCAATTATTTTCTGTCGCGCCCCCCTCCCAGAGCCGTCTTTACACAATTTTGGGGCTCCGGTCAAAGAAATAGTGTTGGGCCCCTGGGCAAAGAAAGAGTGAGGCCCCCCCCCGCAAGAATAAAAAATAAATATACATAATATATATGAATAAACATATTACCATGGGGCCCCTATGCTCGTGGGCCCCCGGGCAAATGCCCAACGGGCCTTTGCGTTAAGACGGCCCTGGCCCCTCCAAGGAAGAAGAAAATATTTCGCGCCCCCCGCGCGACAGTAAATAGTATCATTTGTCTATAAAATTGTTATAAGTACACCATTTCGCGCCCCCTTTTAGGGAGCCTCGCGCCCCCCCCCCTTGGGGGGCGCGCCCCACTCTTTGAGAAACACTGCTTTAAAATCTTCTCAGCAAATGCAGCAGCATTTTTTATTTTTTATTAATTTTTTTATTTAACTTTTTAAAGTCCCATAAACGGTGGTCGTAGAGGTCCTAATGTTTACGTTAGACCTACTATGGGCGGTGCTTGGTAGACCTTGATGGGCGCCCCATCTCCCTTCCAGGTCAGCGGAGGACTTTCTTAGCGTAAGTCATTCCCCATTTTTATTGTGGCTTTAACGTGGGCTAGATCCCACGCCCCTCAGCTTGTGAGGCGAGCGCACTATTCGCTATCCAGCCACTGTTTACCAAAGTATAAAAGCCTATAAATCTTTCCACAACATGTCCTGATTTTTTGAAAAATTAACCTAAAGAAACTGACATCTGATCAATTCTAGATATATCAATGGTTGAATCAATAATTAAAGAAAAGAATTGTGCAGACTTAGCTTCATTATCAATTGTCGCCGATAATTCAGATGCGAGTGATTGATTTAAACCAGATAGTACAGTTTCGTCATTTGAAATACGATATTTAGAAAGCAGTTTGGTGTTGATTAGAAGTTTCGTGTTTAGCAATCTTTTTTTCTGCTCTTGTGACACGTTTTTAGTGTTCATCGAGGGCGTCTTTAGGGGGCGCTATTTTAGACCCAACAGGGGCGTGGGGGGGCAAGCCGCCCCCCCTGCCCTATAGCTAAATCCGCCACTGGACCCAAAAATAAGAGACAAGTAAGGGGACTAGTTGGCCTAATAGCGTATTACAATAAATTTATACCTAATTTTTCAACGATAACAGCCCCATTGACGGACCTTACAAAGAAAGGTAAACCTAATAATATATGTTGGACTAAGGAATGCCAACAAGCATTGGATACAATCCAAAACTATTTAACAAATAACCCCATTTTGGTTCTGCCCGACATTAAGGAACCTTTTATAGTTCGTACAGATGCGTCAACGAAGGGATTGGGGGCATGTTTGATGCAGAAGAGAGACAATATGCTCCACCCGGTTAAATATATTAGTCGTAAACTGGTTGACAGGGAAACTAGATACTCAACAATAGAGAGGGAATGCTTGGCAATAATATGGGGAATTCAGAAATTATCCTACTATTTAATGGGGGCAAGATTTACGCTCCAGTGTGACCACCAAGCGTTAAAATATTTGAACACGACTAAATTTGAAAATTCAAGAGTTTCCAGGTGGTCTTTGATGTTACAGGAATACGATTTCAACGTGGAATACATTAAAGGTGAAGATAACATTATTGCAGATTTTTTATCTCGGCAATAAGCAGATATGGCAGCTGATTGGTTAGATATTTACATCAAAATTCGGTCGAGTTACGGCGACCAGGGGATAGAGGGGAGACATAGTGGAAATTGAGAGGTCAAGAAAAATTTAAAAGTTGTGACAAGGGCGGCCGGGTAGATGGTTGTGGACACAGACAAACTACGATATAACATCATAGGATCATGACAGATATGGTAATGGCAATCATAATTACTGAGCAGAAATCAAACCATGACCGACAAGGACTCGCAGGACAGGTTTATGATTCGGCCGAGTCACGAAGGTCGAAAAACAAGTAGAGTTGCTTGTCATGGGGACTAATTTGGGTAGAAATTGAGGTCTGAGTCACCTCGGGCCAGTATTATTATTATATGAACATGATTGTAAGGTTTCATAGCGATTATGTACTTATGTTAGTTAGTACTTAAGGATGGTTGTAAATAAATATGAGATGGTTGTACTTTCGTGCTGATGTTTTTTATTATAATTTTTGGCTCCGGGTGACCTCGGGCAAAATTTCATTATAAGGAGATGTAATTATTTATATATATATATATATATTTATGAAATTATGAGATGATGATAATGATTTTGTTCATGATTATGAGTATTATGATGAATTAGGTTGATTATGACTACTATATGCACATGATTGTTATATAATTGATTGTAATGGGTTAAATACAATCAGGCTGAAATGTCTATAGTTTGGATAAGTAGTTATCCCTATAACATTATCTCATGCTGGAGCTAATCCTGGAATAAATATCTTAAGGCATTTATATGAGGAACCAGTAGAGTCAGTTGGTAAATATAAAACAATCTAGCGTAAAAATGGTCAATTGTTGGATAATGATAACGTACGAGTTGCGGGTTAGTGAAGTCGTATAAAGGTACGACCAAGTGGATTTATGCTCTGTGTTGTATGTACTAGTGTTTTTTTTTCATGCAATGTTGTGTATAAAATTATTTTGAAAGATATTATTTCATTATGTATTATATTATTGTAATTGTAATGTGCAGTGATTCCATGCCCTGACTTTGTTGTATTGTGAGATTCTACCCGTAAGTAGAATCTAACGGAAGAGGGGGGATATGTCAGGGTATGAGAATCACTGCGAATGATTGTGGTGAGATTGTTGTGAGCCAGTGTTGGAGTCGGGTCAAGGCGTTGTTGACGGGTATGAACTCCTATCACGTGAATAATGTCTAGTGATGTCTGAGTGAACTTCTGGTCACACGGGATATGTCAGGGACATGACCAGAGGACACGCCAGGGTCAGTTGAGACCAGTTGGGGGGTATATAAGAGAGTAGTCGAGACGAGTGCGGGGTGTGGCAGAAAGCTGTGTAGTTCGCACAGTGTTGTGCGGTCAGACCGGTCAGGATAGACCGGGGAGCTGCAGGGTTGCAGTAAAACAGAGTTGAGTTTAACGTCGCCCAGAAGCGGTCGGGTCGGACCGAGGGCATGCTTGAGCATACAGCCGTTATATATAGATGTATTTTATGTCAAGGCAAGACAGCCAGTTGTACAGTTGTTTATAGTAGAATAAACATTGCATCGTTACACAGACTTGTGTCATCTCTTGTGTATGTTGTGTGTAGCGGAGAGCAAGGTACAATCCACCTAAACATAGAGACTTAACACTGTCAGCATATACAGGTACGTGATTTATTTCCAAGCAAACTTCATAAGATGTTTAAATTGAAAAATTAGGTAGATGTGGCATGGTAAAAAATTCCATTTAAGAATCGTATGAGTATGTTGTTCTTTAAATGTAGTCCATGATTATTTGCCTAATCATTAAGTTGGCGATTGCCCTTAATAATGAAATGTCTTGATTAATAAACGATCTTGAAATTTCTCAAGTGAACTATAAAAACCGATGGTGGAATAGTATATATATTCAAGTATTTTGTTTCTGGCATACAAATTTATGGAAAGGTAACTATGTAAATTAATAAGAGTCACAAAGAAAACAAGAAACAAATAAATTCAAAATATTTCATTCATGGAAAACCACTAATCCTTACTAAAGATACAAAATACTTATGAGCATTTATAAATGGGAAACTATCATGGAATCGCCATGTCAATGAATGTTTAAAAATCAAACAAAATCTTATGCTTTTTAAAAAGAAATTTTACAGATGTAAATAAAATGTAAAACTAAAATGCTACCTCACTTATGTCAAGGACTGAAACATCGTTACAAATGAGGCTATAAGTCAAAACCATCTCAACAACATTTTTTTCGTATTCTGTTGACTGGGTATTTAGGACTTAACGACCCGGTACCCGGTCTGTAATAAAAACCTGTGTAAAACATTAACTTCTATAAATAATTGAAAAACATAAATTAAATAGTGTTAGCGTTGAGAGGCGTGAACGCGTGGCGCTAAATTTGAACTGTTTATTCTGTAACCCGTTTAAATCAACAAGGAATGAGAAGAATAAAACTTTTCAAAGTTTAATTATATGAAACAATTATTTGCTCATAGATAATTCCGATAAATGACCAGTAACAGCTAACATAAAACATAATGTTACATCAGTTACCTCCCCACATTCCGAAAACCATTTATAATTACAACAGCTTGTCCCGTGCTGTATTGGGGAGGAAATTGCTATAAGAAATGCAGTGACAATTGTGTCAATAAAGCGTGTGATAGATTTAATGGAACTTGTGAAAAGGAATGTCATGCTGGATACCTAGGGAACTTGTGTGATGAACGTAAGTGGCTGTAAATACGAGATGCTTACTCAATATTATTTGAAAGATGAGCAGTGTGTTAGCATAAATTTAAAAAAAAACTTTGTTGATGTTTTATTTGCTTGAATCTAAACGTGTATCTGACAGATAGACAACGTTGTGCTAAAATTAACAATTGATAAAGTTAATAAATAAGTCCTTAATTTACCACTATCATTCCCTTTTAAATTTATGATGCTTTAAGCGGATACACATTAAAAAATATGCTGTAACTAAATAACTGTAACAACTTTCTAAAAACGTCTCCCAGCCTGTGAATCATTTAGATGGGGACCACAGTGTAAGAACAACTGCAGTGGACATTGTCTGAATGGATCACCGTGTAACATAACCAATGGCTTGTGTGATGCTGGGTGTGAGCCAGGATATTCTCCGGAAAATTGTTCAGAAAGTGAGTGGAGTATTTGTAAATAGTTAAATGTGTACTCAATATTATTTAAAACGAGTGAAGTGTGTTAACATATATAAAGGAATGTTATTTTTGTTTAGGATTTAAATGAACTGAACCTTGTACGTGTCGTTTAATAACGGCAAGACAAGTTTGAGTTTAAAAGGAGAAAATATTTCCTTTAACAAAATTTCGGATCAATCATTTTTCAGTGAGGAAACCTTAAGTGGATACGAAAGAAAGAAGAAAAAATATGCCTTTAATAAAAAATAATCATTATTTCAGTAAGAAAACCTTAATTAGATACGATATAAAGAAAAATTAATAATGCAGTTCATAAAAACCGTATTATTTCTTACATCTTTTTTCTAGCCTGTGAAGCATTTAAATGGGGAGCTCAGTGTAAGAACAAATGCAGTGGACATTGTCTGAATGGATCACCGTGTAACATAACCAATGGCTGGTGTGATGCTTGGTGTGAGCCAGGATATACTCAGGAAAATTGTTCAATCAGTGAGTTAGGGACGTTGTTAGCATTTTTTATGAACATAAAAGCAAACGCTTAAGTATGGCAAAGTTAAATTAAAATTTTAAATTATCGATGTCATGTATAGTTCTATTTATAGCACATGGCCATGTTAATTATTACAACGATTCTAAATAAATTAATGTCTACGTCAGAGGCGTCACTAGGGTTGGTGTCACCCGGGGCGGTAGCTCATGGTGTCACCCCTTCACGACTGAAGGGGCCGTCCATAAAGGACGTCACGCGAGGATGCCAATTTTTAACCCACCATCCCCCATCTTCTTACTTATACCCCCACCCCCTCTTCACGATATGACGTCACAAAGCTTTGACACCCCCAAGCCGTATTTTCTAAATAAAAATTACCATGTTGCAAATTATTTTTGTCATTTAAATATGTATTTAGGGTAAGTCTGCGCTCTGATGTCGTAACACGCGTGAAGCCATCGAAAACGTCATTAAATAAACGGTTAGCAATCAAATATTTAAGTGGAACTTTAATTTAAAGTTGCGCGCTTTTTTATGTGAGATCACATTTTTTAACCCCACCCCCTCGTTACACATCGTCACCGATGCGTGACCCCCACACCCTATTACGGATTAAAAGGGGGGGTGCTGAACGGGCTAAAGCCAGGGGCCACCAATAATTTAAGGTACTCCAAACTTATTATAGTGTATAATAAAGATGCAGGCAAATGTTTGTATGAATCCCTGAAAATGCCTTGGACATTATTACGGCAATGCTGCGAATATGAGTAGGAAGTATAACGGAAACTAGTCTATTCTTCGTGAGAAGTGAAGTGTCGCTCATTATGTGCCGTGCACAGCTCATTCCCTTAATTTGGTTGGGAAAAGTGCAGCAGGTTGTCCTGATGCAGTCAGATTTTTTGTCTTCTACAAAATCTTCATACCCGGCTTGTTGCATCTACTCATCGTTGACAGGTACTTTAAAAACACATGAAATTGATATATGTTAACAAAGCCTTGTGTGACACAAGATGGTCAGCCTGACATGATGCAGTAAGGTCTGTTAATAACTTATGCCATGCGAATATCGCAGCACTGGAAGAATTAGCAACAAACCAAAATCAGCCACGTGACTGTCTACTTGAAGCAGAAGAATTTCTAAAGGAACTTGAGCAACTGGAAATCGCTATTTTACTTGAAATTCGGGAAATTTTTTTAGAAAGGAAGTCTCTCATTGAGTTTGTTAAAAGATAGCATTCTTGATTTGATTCCTATGAAGACAAAGGAAAGGACAAGTCCGTGGTAAAAAAGAGTATGAACAATCTTCAATGCTATCAACACAAAAAAAAGAGAAAAAATAAGGGCGCCAGTTTGATAAAGGGACATCACCAAAACAGTATTCTCCCCGAGACAAAAGTTTCAAGGTTGAGGTATTTCTGGTAATCATTGACAAACTTTCTTGAGCCCTACAACATCGGTTAGGCCCATGTAAAGACATCCATGAGAAATTTGGCTTTCTTGCAAACCTATCTGAGCTCTGCTTACCTTCAGAATTAGTTCAATTTTCAGAACTCTTAAAAAAATGTATTGTCCAGGCTCAGGGTAAGGAAAAGGAAGTACCCCAATGCCAAACTCAAAATACGAGCACAGAGCTAAACATTTTGCTGCTTTTGAATGAACTAAATTTCACACAGCTCTTTACTAATGTACACATCGCACTTCTCATCTATCTTTCAATGATGACATCAAACTGCATCTCAGAGCAATCCTTTTCAAAGTTGAAAAGAATATAAAATGAGTTATAATTTGCATGAGACAACAAAGACTGAATATGCTCTCTCTAATGAGCATTGAAAAGGAACTTACTTGTAAGCTTTCTTAGCTTTACTGACTTGATTGATAAATTCACCATAAGAAAAATTCGCAAACGAAAGTTGTAGGTTCAAATAATAATAATAATGATACATATTTTTCAATACATTTTTTATTTCAACTAGAGAAAACAATCCGTTAACCCATGGAAAAAAGATTTTTAAAAAAAAACGGCATAACGCGTAATATTATTCTTTATGGGGGAGCGTTCGTAACCAAAAAAACAGCGTAAGTCGGTATGGGACCGTCGTAAACGGGGGACTACCTGTATATAAACATGCATATCATGCCTTTAATAAATATATATATAACAGAATATTAACTCAAAGACATTGAATTCATAATTTTCGTCTAGAAAAAAGATCAACACTGAAAACCCATCTTTTGATTATTTTTTTTTAATGATTTTTTTTTGTAAAAATCTTATCCCCCCCCCCACAGCCCACTGTGGTGGTGGGAGTCGTGAGGTGGGATTCGTCCATGGTGTCGGTGTGTCAAAGTCCAAATAGCTTTGTATCTTTTAAAACATAAGACTGCCTCTTTCATGTCCAGCCTTTTTTGAAGATCTATCAGCTGCGAAGTTTCTTTTCTTTTTTCCTAATTTGTTTTGATGTTGTTTGTGCCTTGGGACTGTTTTATTATTGCAAGTTAACTGATATTTTTTAATAAAAAGTTTTCGCGTTTAACGTATTTCTTTGTATTTCTTAATTTCTTTCTAGATGAAAAAAATGTGTCTTTTTTCTGACATAAAATCGTACACAGTAAAATTTTAGGCTCGGGTGTCACCCCCCCTGATGGGTGTCACCCGGGGCAGCCCGCCCCCCTCGCCCCCCCCCTTGTGACGCCACTGGTCTACATATGAATTATGATGCTGCTGTGTAGTTGACTTAATTTCGAAACAAAGATTATGTAAATATGATACATAATATAATTTTCTAAAAGCTCAACATATTATCATAAAATATTGTCTTTATTTGTATTATTCTGTGACATAATTAAAATATTAAACTGATTTGACCTTTACTTTAATTTGGAATGACAACAGAGTGCCCAGCTCTGAGATGGGGCAACCAATGCCTCAACAACTGCAGCGATCACTGTCATAACGAAGCATGTGACTTCAGGAATGGTACCTGTGACCAAGAATGTGAAACCGGATATTGCGGTCAAAGGAGTCAGGAAGGTAAGGGGAATCGTCACACTCTTTAGATACAGTTTTCCAACCAATCGTTGCAAGTCTACTTTCATAAACTATAGACACTGACCGAATGATCAAATCTCTAGATTCTTTAGTTTTACTGAATGAACAACATTTTCTGTTTTACAAAGATGGGCATTAGAAAGAAAATTATATGGGTACGTCTCCGCAATATGAAATATACATTGGTATGGTAATAACGAAGATGGATAACTTGTCTTATCTATTACAGACGCTACTTCTATACAGACCATTATTTTGTCTCACGCTTACTCATGGTTTATGTATAGTCTTGCATTTAAAAAAAAACTTTTAAATGTTTATAGAGTGTTGGTCTTTCTGGTTAGATCTGACAAACCATTCCAAGTCCGAATACCCGACTTGAGCAATGAGAATTTGTATGTGTTTGTGCCTATGCAGCGACTGCAAATTTTTATGAGCTTTTATGATACTTTTTATCCATCTATTAAATTTAAACAAAAATATATAGGAATTTGATGCTTTGACATTATTATTATGTTGAGATTTTAAGCGTATATTTTTTTCATTTTGGTGATAAATATTTATTTTAGTTTAAAAACAGTTTTGAATCATTCATTTTCTTTTAGCATATATAAGTTACTTGGTTAAATTTTAAAAATTATATAATCTTAAATATGATACGGGTGGAAATAATGTTCCTAAACAGTTCAGATTTTTTACAGAAATAAAACTATCTTAGGGATTTAGTTATCAATTTTTTTTTAATGTTTGACGAAAATATACTTGTATATTAAAATAATGTTGACTGAATTTTAAACATTGCAAATTTTAGAAATGAATTTAGAAAAAAACATGTCTTCTATTGATTGATGTAACGTATTGCTTATTGAAATTTTCCATAATTTATTAAATATTTGATTCTATTTAGCTACTGTAAGCCAAGAGTATGATGAAAAATGCAATTACCTTATTATATTTATTTATTGGATTGTTTAAGCTTCTACCCACTTAACATTTTTACTTGAGGTTAAGGATAATCTCTCTCTCGTTAAGATATTATTTTGCTAACGTGAGGGGTTTTTTTGTCCTTAAATATCTGCCACTCCTTGGGTCTATGACTGAAAAACTATTCGTCAAATAATACATACCTATATGTTTAAAACTTCATCATCATCATCATGATTTCCGTGACCGTTGCGGTCTTTTGAGGCGCATGGACACATCAACAGATAACGATCTCCACATTTGCCTATCTTGAGCGGCGGGTAATAATTCATTAAACCTCATCCCTGTCCATTACTTTATATTGTCAAGCCGAATTTTCCGCAGTCGACATCTTCGCCGGCCCGTTTCTACATTGCCTTGAAGAAACTTTTTGTCATGCTATCTTTTCGGAGCACATGACCGAACCATGCCAGCTTACGTCCATTAATTGTCGCTACAATTGTTTCTTGACGACCCGCCACTGAGTTTATTATGTCCCAGAAATACTCATTGTTTTAGATAAGAGATATGGAGACTTTTTCTTATGAATTTGTTTTCAAATGCCTGAAGCTTCCTTTCAGTGGTTGCGAGTAGTGTCCAGGTCTCACATCTATACTAAATATGTGACATCCTCATTGGAGGACTGAGTCACTTAGACTCTTATAGCACGGTATACAATACCAACAGCAAGCCTCAACATAAGGGCATCACCATGGAGATATTCCTCCACAGTGCGTGGGCTGTCTGATCCGTCCGCGTCCCCAATCGCCGCAGAGCATTCGGTCAGCAGATGTGCCACTGTCTCCTCGGCAATACTACGTAAACGGCAGCCGGGTTCCCTGTTTGTGTCTAGCCTGTGCAAGTAGCTGTTTGTTGGCCAGTGTCCAGTCCGCATTTGCGTAACGAGGGACTGGCAGCCCCCACCAGGGATCTCGCTTGCGCGGTTGCGGCATTTTGTTGTGAAGCACCCTTGCCGTGTTACCATTTTCCCAGCCCGCAAGCCATCTTTCCAAAAAGCAGGCTTTTGGCCACAGTTTGACCCCCAATTGAGTCATTGGGCGATCGATGTGCGGTTGCGCCAGCAGGTTTGCCCTTTCTTGCTGTGGTACTTTCGCGTGCCCTGTAATGTACTGTAGGACAACCATGCCCCCGCGATATCTATACAGAACAATCGTTTTAACGAGAGCTCTGTATAGCCTGGCAACTGAAGTATTAACCAATGTCTTCACCTGACTTCCATTCCATATGCACCTGATCTGTCTGCAAGTTTGTCAGTGAGCTCCTTTCATTCTTTGTTGTTCCTAGCCAAAAGATCTATATCGTCAGCAAATCTTAGGTTGCATAAGTGGTGATCACTTTATTGTTTCTTGCAAGAGTTTTTCAATGAAGATATTGAACAGAACAGTTGAGATAATGCAGCCCTGGTGGACTCCAATCTTCCATTAAAATCATGTTTTTTTATGAGGATTAATATAATGAAGAACTTATTTATTGTAAATCTTACTAGACATAAAATCATTTAGATGCTATTAACCAATGAAGGTATTACTTTTAACAAACTTTTAACTTTTTCAGTAAATTGTTATTTTCACAGGTAAAATAGTATCGATATTTTCTTTGTAATAAACAGAATATAACAAGGAATTTGCCAGTGGGATTGGTGTAGGAATAGGCGTCATAATAGCTGCTGATATCGTCATTTACATCGTTATCTATGTGTGGCTCGGAAGATGACAAAAACAATAAATAAAACCACGTGATACGATCATGTTGGTACAATACCAAAAAAATGAAAGTCATTGTGATTCATTTGATAAAACACGAACGTACATTATTGCTTCTTTGAACTTAAAAAAAGATACATTACTGTCCAAATTTTAAAAGACCAGGTTATAAAAATATTATTGTGTTTTTCTAATAGGATTGCGTCAACAGCGAGCTGACATAGACAAAACTGTTGAAAACAATAGGAAAGTATTTTTTCATACAAGGAAAAAAAAATATTCATTTTAAAAAAAGAAGCATTTTAACAATCTTTTGGTCAGTAGAAAGCATGGTGTTGTAGTAGATTAGTTTTATTGTGGATTGGGTTTGCGGTAAATGAAAATCTATATTGTAAGATAATCTTTCAAAAATATTGTTAAAAAAATAATACTTTATTATTTAAGACTAAATATTAGAAATAAGAGATTTTGTCATCATTTGATTTTATAAGGATGCTGTTTATAGCAGAGCCGAAGATGTTAATATTAAATTCCACAGTTTGAATGTATTTGTTCTTCACACATGAATTTATGCCAAGTTTTTGAAGGTGTTTATGTTTTTTTTATTCCAGAGAATGTCTATGACATTACAAAAAGATATTTTAACATGTAATGTGTAGATGGAAAAGCAAAGAAATAAACGGAAATATTCCTGCTCTCTGATTAGATCCCTCTTGTTCATTTGTTGTCACAATTACATAGCTTTTATTTGAACTTGAAATGTACTATTATAATGTTTTAAACGTTATGGGTGTTCATGGGTATGTGAGTTCAAGATCTTAACCAAATCTTGTATCGTTATTTTAAAATTTAGATTTTGAAATATACATACATTTGCTTCTAATATTAAATTAAGGTATATAAATGTTTATTTTATTCAAATTACACAAAACAATCTGTCATAGACTCAGCAAGATTATGTTTTCAAATTATCAAAGTAAATAATGATATTTTAAAAGGAATAAGCCTTTTGTTAAAATAATACAAGTTTCTTCTTATATGAAAGCGCCAAGTCAATCTGGCTTCTACTCTCATACAGATTAAAACCGTTGGAGTCGGGGATAACTGCGGCAAGAAACTATGTGTCGTGACATACATTAGATATGTTTTAATGACATATATATAAAAAGTGCTATTTTGAGATTATGATTAAATAATGAATACAATTTGATTGAAAAGATTGTGAATATATTTGAATCCACCAATCCATCCATCCATCCATCCATCCACGTATAATTGCTTTTTATGACCTCAAACAAAGAGATGAATAAAGTTTAAACCCAGTGCAACAATTCTTTAAACTTTAAATTTTGCCGAGGCCAATATAATTTCTGAAGTCCATCTCCCATAGATTCCAGAGCAAATAAAACATATTTTTAAAAAGAAAAAAACATAAAATAAACAGTACATTAAAATACGAACACTTTAATATAATTCGATTAATTGACCATGTAGTTTATTTGGGGAGATAACATATGCTTAAACTGTGACTGGTATCTGCGTGTTAAATTATATTGTAGTTAAACTTTCAAATGTGCTGAATTATGTTATTAGAAAAGTTTCCTTACACGATGATTTCCATCTGAAGATTAGAGAAAAGAATTTAGTGAAGAATACTATATGCTCTTCTTCCTAATTTAGTTGCTGCTTCTATACGAATATTGATTTTTTGCTTTGATACATCTATTCATTTTAGCATTCTCTCAAAGTAAATTACTCTCTGCACCTTCAAAAGTAAATTTAGTTCTTGTGTCTTTTGAGAAGGTCATTCAATACTGCCAACACCCAGGTTGAGACGTATATGTAAAAAAAGGGTTGGTTACACATGTAAACAAGGGTTCCTCACACATGTTAACAAGGATTGTACACATTTAATAATAATAATAACCTACATGTGGAAGAAAATCAGAAAACCCGAGCCTAATGCTCTTTATGGGTCTTCCTGGAAGACACCCCTCCCAGCTATCTGGCCCCCTCCCCCAAGGGGACATAACAGCTGGGAAACACCCCCCCCCCGTAGTGGTCGCTTCTGAAGCGGCCACCTGGGCATCCAAGACTGAAAGTCGAAAATGCCTCCCCTCCCACTAAAGTTGACCTCACAAGGAGGGTTGGAATTCCCTACATCGACCAGTTTGACGCCACCCCGGCAAAGCATACGAGTCTCAATGGTTAGGTCCGCCTTACACATTGAAACAAGGGTTGGTTACTAATGTAAACAAGAGTTTCACACATGTTAACAAGGATTGTACACATATAAACAATGGTTTGTCACACATGTAAACAAGGGTTGGTCCCACATGTAAACAAGGGTTCGTCACATATGTAAACAAGGGTTGGTCACACATGTAAACAAGGGTTGGTCAAACATATAAAAAAGGTTTGGATGTCCAAAAGACATAATAATATAAGAGACTATTTCTAGATGTATAATGTTAACTCTTTTTAAATGATGTCCTACAAGTCCGCCTGTTCTGGTGCATCCTGCTATTTCATATAACTGAATATACTCGGAAAGAACATCTGTCATCTAATTCAAATCATAATATTTCAAGTAGCTTTCATCACCCAAAACACTTGTATTTACAAATATTTTAAAATCTTTTTACTATACAACTTCGTGCATCTAAACACTTTAATAGTTCTTATTTGGCTCCATTTTCGCCAAGAAGTACATCGTCAAAAACCCTTAAAGGAAATTTTATTTTGGTAAGATATAACCTGACACCAATACAGAATTTGTAAAATAATTGATTGTAAATATTAAAACTTACATCTAGTTTAAATTATTAAATTTTAAAAAAAATGTTTTAAAATTTATTAGCAGCAATAAATACAAAATTAATACTGTCTTGTTTGAAACATACTTGTTGATATACACCCATTAAAATTCAATACAAAAGTAGAATGTAATAAAGCAGACTTTCCATCAGAGTCAAAATATTGCTCGTCTCAATGTATTAACCTCTAAATTTCTGATTAAACTTAAAGAATGTTATCCAAAAAAAATTATAAATTGGTAAAAAGCAATCATATATATAATTTTTACATAGACCTTTATTTTGTTTAAAACAGGGATAGGATATATTAACAATGACAAATATCAAACATACCAAAAAGTAGACAAAGTAATACATAATAATATGATAATCAAACTTCTATAGTTTTAAATCGCTACTTCGACTTATATTAGTAAAATAATTGTACTATTAATTCTATTTAGAAAGTTGCTTTACTTAACATTGGCATATAGGAATAAATCTATCTACAGGTGATAACATATATTTGAAATGGAAAAAGCTTAGCGGTCAACAATTAAATCTAAAACTGTTATATAATTTTCCACACAAGATCTTCAGATCACAAAAGGGAATTAGTGAAAATTATAAAAATAAAACAAATTATGTTTATCTAACCCTGTTGTTAAACAAATGAAATCATTATGAAAACAATAATTTAGTTTAGTTATGAACAAAGTTATAGAATATTATAATCAGATTTTTAAAAACGCATATGCTAAATGTAATTCAAATTAAATGAATGTTTGTAAAAAAATTGTGAACATTTTAAGCATTCAATTGTTTCACTAACAGCAATGATAACTTAACAATATAATATTTCAGATTTACAAAGTTACTTTTAGAGAGAGAGAGAGAGCCCCCAACTGTACTGCAATACGGGGTTAATCAACCATTTAAAGTCTGCCCTGTGGGAGGGGGGGCCTTGACCTTACATCCCAGAAACCCGTCCGTAATCAGAAACACAAAATAAAATAATCAGTTGTGTGTAGTCCAAGTAGGCTGCTGACATAGAAAGAAAAGAGCTTAACGGTTATTTATACATGTAATAATCTTCTGTATAGAAGGAGCGTCTGTATCAGATTCAATAAAATATAAAAGCGAAGCGAGTAGAGGGCGAGCTCAGCTATGAAATGTAAAAGAAATCATCATTTATGTATGGGTCCCAACATCTTGAAAAAGTTTTTGTTTTCAATATTTACTCTACCAGGGATGTTAGTCCAGGAGAAAATTGCTGTAATATACTGGTCATTCACACCCACCGGGTCGTACTCTTTGAAGTGTCTAGGGACTGGACATTTTTTATCTTGTGTAATGTTTCTCAGGTGTTCAGGCAGTTGGTCATGAGAGGGCGGAAGAATAAAAAAATATTAGACATAGAAAGAGTGATATGAGGAGGTGAAAGAGAAAAGTTATATAGTGAAACAATAATTTAAAGAGATGCAATGGATAAGCTCTAAAGTTTTTAAGAGTCTTTGTGATGATTGGGATGCGGAACATAACATCATACGGCTGCCTTGATACTACGGCTTTCATAATACAACGGCTGTCATCATACTACGGCTGTCATTAGACTATGGCTGTCATGATACCAAGGCTGTCAATATTGTTGAAAAATCTGTCCGGGTATTCGTCCAAAATTTGAACCGGGTACCCAGGTTACCCACCCGTTCGAAATGCATAAAAAGTTTTGTCGTTATTCCCGCTATTACCCTCTTACTTCTGGAAATGCAAATTTTGATGTAATGAGTCAGTTATGTGAAAATGATGACATTGAAATATTGTTATAGTACAGTGGTGTAAAAACAATGTGCTAAAGGATTTTTTTTTGGGGGAGGGGGGCGGGGCTAAACACATTCTAATACAGATAAAGGTCGGTAAACGTATGATGCCATGGTGGGTTATATCTAGTTCATAGCTCAAAACTGTTGTAATTAAAAAAAACTTTCCGGCACTTGACCCTACTTTGTGGACACATCCCCCAGCATTAATTTTTGTTATTACAGTTAAAATCATTCAACAATTGAAATATTTTTTTTAAACCCAAGAATATAGCGAATGTTTTTTAAGTATGGGGGTGATAGGAGTGGAGACATGTGTTAGTAGGGGAGATTAGATAAACAACATTGGCTCGTCTCAATCGGTAACAAATTTGTGCGGCATATTTCAAAGACAAAACCATTGTAATTTCTAGCCCTTCCTAGTTATCGGCGTCGTGTTCTATTTTCCTAACTTGAACAATTCAAAGAAGCAAAAACTTTTAGTTTTAAATTATTTTTGTTTCATGTTCCAGGGAAACCACTTTGTATCAAAATACATTGTAGTTTGTCTGGACCGCGTTTTATTTCTGTTTGACAGTTATATCTGTATAAGCGTTTTCATGTTAAACGTATTTCACAGTATATATTTCAAACGAAAAGTTTTAATTTTATAAATTATTCGCGAGCTGAAATGTGAACACAGAACAGCAGCAGTTCGATCACCGTTGGTATAGATATTGCAGTAAACATTTCACGGGTACCCGGGCACCAAATTTACTACCCGGATAATTGCTTGGCAACGGGTACCCGGTTTTCGGGGTACCCGTTGAAAAGCCTACACAACTCTACGGTTGTCATGATACTACGGCTTTCATGATACTACGACTGTCATGATAGTATGAATTCATGATACTACAACTTTTATTAGGACATGGCTGTCATGAGTCTATGGCTGTCATGATACTACGGCTGTAATGATACTACGGCTGTCATGATGCTATGATTGTCATGATACTAATGCTGTCATGATACTGCGGCTGTAAAGATTCTACGGCTTTCATGATACTATGGCCGTCATGTTATTTTGATTCTTATGATACTACGCGTGTCATAATACTGTGGCTGTCATGATACTATGGCTGTCATATTATTATGGTTGTCATGATACAGTGACTATCATTATACTACGGCTGATACTAAGTTTGTAGCACATAATTGATAGAAATAATAAGCTAACTGCAAATAAAATTCTTCGAAATTTTAAAATTCTAAGCTGCAAGTTTAGTTTAAATAATTTTGTTTATAAAGTTTAACTTAATATTTAGTGATTTAGTGCAGTAACATTGAAAATATATGAAAATACCTAAACTGTAGCATGCACACTTCTTAGTCTGAATTTAGTATTCTTAGTTTGTGTTTTGCGGCCTTAATAATAACAACATCTCTTTTATTATGTCATTCAAGCGGAGATCCGTAAAAAAATTTGTCAAAAGGTTAGAGACATAAAGAAGTTCATGGAATTGTATAGAGCAGGGGGAGACTTTATAACTGTTCGTCATGCCTCAGCCAAGGTCACATGAAAGTTTGACGTTTACTATTAACACTGATCACTGAGCCGTAAGGAATAATAATTGCAACAAATTTAAAAGAACACTTATGCAAGGTAGCAATATTTAACTTGATAATTATTCTGTGTTCCGGTATTTTAAGTACAAAAGGTGTATAGAACAGTGGGAGACTTAATAACTGTTCGTCATGCCTCAGCCAAGGTCACGTGAAAGTTTGACGTTATAGGGTTAGGGTTACGTTAGCGTTGGGGATTCGCCCTGCAGAAAAAGGTCAAGAAACCTATAGATCATTGACTTGTTACATCTCCATCTCATTATTATTGAACTCTCAGTATAGGACAACAATGGTCTACTTCGGGAAATAGCAACACTGAATACTGTTTGCAATTATTTTAATTATGTCTCATTAAACGAAATGCAGGTTTTTTATTCAAGTGTGAGCCTAAATTTACATGGTGTTTATTGTTCATAAACTAATTGCTGGTGTCTGTAAACTATTTGATGGGGTTTGTAAACTAAATGCTGGTGTTTGTAAACTAATTGCTGGTGTTTCTTAACTAATAGAAGTGTTTTATATCACTTAATTATATAATAAAGTGTCCAAGATTGAGCTCAGCATAGAAACTGTTTCTCCGAAATACTTTGGTGTCTTTTGTCTCCGTTATTATTTTTTAAGTAATAAAATAATATTTAAGTGAACCAGGAAGTCTAAAGTCAAGAAAACGTGTTCAAAATTTTAAAAACGGGGATAAACACCCGGGTTTTCCAATATTATGTTATCATATTTCATCGTCATCAATGCCTGTCGTGCCGTCTCGACCAGAGGACACAAACAAAGACTCTCCAGGCATCCCGGTCTTGGGGCAATTCTCCTTAGCTGCCCTAGTCGTGCCATCTCTGGTTGACAACTGCCCCCCCTCGTTCCCTTCTCTAAGTCTTTTCGGGTTGGCCTATTTTTCTCTTGCCCTGGATGTTCCAAGTGATGGCTTGTCTCGTGATACCGGGTGTGGCTTTCTGAAGGTGTGGGCAATCCATCTCCATCAGCGCTGGCATATTTTAACGGTTATTCTATTTTCTTGCAGTCATATCTGCAGGTTAGAGGCACACACTAAGAGGTACGTGAATAATTATTTGTATGTTTACATAACCAAAAAGTAAGCGGCGAGTTAATTACAATAACTCTACTATGAAATGTTCGTGGATCATAAATAATAAATTGAAAAAAAAACGGAATAGTACAATATAAGTATATATATTTCTTTTAAACGTTGGTGTGGTTATTTGAAGATTTAGTTACAAAAATGTAAGTGTTAAAACAGTTAAGAAGCAACAGTTCACAGGTCTGCGATATGTCACAAGTTGTTCTCAAACGTTGGTTTTAGTATTCATTACGTTTATGCAACAAAGCTCTTGGAGTTCACAAAAATTAGGATGAAGAAAATGAGAATTGTGTCCTTTAAGTTTTTTTTTAAAGTTATCCTTTCACAAGAAAATGTATTTAAAAGAATATTGGCAAAAAAATTTGATAGAATAAACTATTTCACGAGGTATAGCAGAGAGAAGAAATGCAAATTGCTGTATTTAAGCGTGATTTATTTAAGTTCACATCACTGTTAGTCTGTTATTTTTCATTAGTTTGCATCGCTCTTGTCATTTTACTTCAACAAGTATTCGATAATCTAGGAGCTGGAAATTTTTAACACACTTTTATCTTTTGTGACAATAGAAGTTAAAATCATAAGAAGTGTTGAGTGAAAATAGTTTTGACTTTATTTTGAGTCGAACTGCTTACCATTCGATTTATCTAATAATCGGAGCTCACTCTGCATTAATAAATAAAAAGACAACAATTTTCATCTCCCCTACAATGAATTTGATTCTTTTCAGTCACGAAACTTGAGTCACGATACTTGAGTCACAAAATTTGAATAACGATACTTGTAAGTTAAGCCAGCTATATTTTGAGCTGAATTAACAACATATTTTTAAATGTTAAATGTCTGGTCAGAGCGTTCATATTTTAGCGAAAACTAATCTGTTTTAAATTTATGTTTTGTATAGTTTGTCCTGATTGAAACAGGACTAGAACTCATATTAACGATAAGCTATCAATACTATTTTTCGAACTTGAAGTTGAAGCTTGGAATTTTCCTAAAACTATTTCGTGATTAATAATAATTACAGTAAAACTGTTAACATCGCATTGCAGAATTTATTTTGATACATAACTTTCTGTTGTCTCATCTTTAGAATGATAATATTTTACTGGATCGTAAAAACAAATCATTTTTAAAAAAAAGAAAGAAAACTGTTATAATAATAATTCGCCATTTTGATAAATTACTTGAATTTACTTATTAAATTTCTACAAAAACATATCTTTTTCATATTTATTGCCTTTGAAATCTTTGATCATTTGAAACTCACAACACACTTATAAATATCCCCCCCCCACGTAGAAACCTACATTTCAACCAACATATTTACACATTTTAATTGATATTAAAATGTCATTTTAACTATTAAATGATTCACTTTACTTATAATATACCAATGATTTAATGAACAATTATTGAAACCAATTTAAAAAAATTATTTTTAAGAGATTGCCTTCGTCCTCTGGTCTCATAAATTTTTATGATTGTTAACATAAAATAAAATACTATCATGAATATAACTACAGTGGTACCTCGGCATACGTATGCTTTAGTATAAGTCCAACTTGGTATATGTCCTGTTTGGACACGATCCATTTTGCTTTGTATACGACCTTTGTTTGGAATGTGACCTGCGTTCTTCACGCAATTGTGACCGATCCCTCCCTTCGTCACATGTCGTCACAAAAGGTTGTGTATGTGTGTGTGTGTGTTTCATAACCTCGTGGTCGTACGGGGTGCTAATGTTTCAATAGAACTTTCTCGGGGCTTTGTAGACCTAGCGGCGCCCATCTCCTCTTCAGGTCAGCGGATGACTTTTTAGCAATAGTGATTCATCAACATTTTATTGTGGCTTAAACGTGGGTTAGATCACACGCCCCTTAGCTTGTGAGGCAAGCGCACTATTGACTTCGCTATCGAGCCGCTGGATCAAAAAATGTTAGACCCCCCTTAGTCATGACGTCACAAAGCTGCGCCCCCACCACACCAATAAAACCCGTATTTCCTATTTGAAAATAAACATGTTTCAAATCACTTTATTTTCTTTTAAGTATGTAATGTATTTAGTTTAGTATAATGTTGCAATCTATCTCATAAAACGCACGAAGCCATTTAAATGTCTTTAAATAAATTGTAAGCATCAAATATATTATTTTTTTTAAAAAAACTTTTTTTTTATTGAAAGTTTCGCATTTTGTATGTGATATTAGATTGCTTAAGCATCCCCCCTCTCCCTCGTCACAAATGTGTAGCCCCTCTCCACCACACCCCGGTCCGTGACGTCATGTATGTGTGGCGCTTATGAATCAAATGATACATCGCGCATGTGCAATTAGTGGAGATGACAACATACCTCGCGATACTCAAGTTTGTTAGTACCGTAGTTGCAATCATAGTTTACCACTCGCGCAAAGAATTAATTAATTGATTTTGTGTAATTCTCGTAAATTATAAATTCACTTAAAATGAGTTCTAACAAAGTTAATGAGAGGAGCTAAGTAACTTAAAAAATGGTTAGATTCACCATGGAGTTGAAAAAAAGAGATTGTTGTAAAGGATGAAATTTGCGTTCGTGTCTGGGACTTAGCAGCAGCATACTTAAAGCGGAGATAGACGATTTCTATGATAGTGAAAAACAAAGACTTTATTAAACGGGCAATTGCTTTGAAGGGGGTGAAATCGATTAAAAACGGATATCAGAAACATAAAAGCATGTTGATAAATCGCTTTTAAGCTTGATAAAGCGAAGACATAAAACGTTTCGTCTGAGTTATTTTTATTTATGTAATTTAGTATTTAGCAGTGTTTAAATTGTTTTATACAACTAAGTCAATTAATATATAAGTATAATATGTAAATAACAATATTATTTTTTTCAAGGGAACAGATTCATCATTTCCCTATATTTCTAATGGAAGTAAAATACGTCTGGTCTACGTCCAATTTGGTATATGTCCAAGGATCTGGAACGGATTAAGGACGTATACCGAGGTACCACTGTATTTTATATCCATTGTTGGAGAAAAATATTTGAATCTTTTTAATATGACAATAATAATTAACTGTATAATACTTTAATAATTTCATATCCCATTAACTACTCTACAGGCCGCGTGCAGGCTGGTACCTTGGAGTCTTTGCGTGTTCGACACTTGTACCAGGGCGACAAGATATACATTTTTATGAGTAAACAGAGAATTCTGAAACAGAAATCTATATTTTAAAAAAAATATTAAACAACGTGTGAAGGATTTATCTCAACTAAACTGTTTCTCGAATAGTGCAACAGAATGATCCATAGAACATTTTCACTAGTACTACCTGTGTTTACATTCTGTCTAATTGGGCTGAGCATAACAGGTATGTTTTTATAGCACTTCACTTACAATACAAATAAATGGAATTTCGCTTATTGGCGTTTTGAAAGAAATTAAAAGATTCTTATTTTAAGGTCATTAAAAATATCATTTACTAATGTTGTCACACATTATAGCCAAGCGGATGTTTCGATACAAATAGTGAGTACAAATGTCATTGTACCCCGACTAATACATGTAACACTGATGGAGAGTGCCCGGATGGAAAATGTGCTATTGGATGGTTTGGTCCGGTGTAGCAAAATAAATCCTCCCCAAACAGAATCTCCCACCAGCAGATTTATTTTAGAATAAACCCTTCGGGAGAGAAAATACTTTCCTCAAAGTTAAAATAAATTCTCCGCTACCCTGTATAATAATTTCTCCCCGAAAATAAATCCATCCCCATTACAAATTCAATACAACAAAAATGATCTATTCAACACAAAAATGGTGACAGTCACATATGTTTACTTTAATACTGTTTCGTGGTTTAGCTAGAGAGATATGAGGAGGTCGAGAACTACATCATTGAAGTCATCTCAGGGACGTGACAAATAATTTAAAAAACCGTAGATTTACTTTAATTTAATTTAGTTTCTAACAGTGTGTTCACCAAAAAATAAAGTGCATGATTGTGTTGTGTTTCTCATCACTTGTTTACAAAGGTACTTGTTTTTTGTGTGGAAATAGCATGAATTGTTGGTTTTGAGCAAATGACATAAACATAGAAGGAGTGTGGAGATGGGTAGATCAGATGCAAGTAAATTTAGCACCATGTGGAATACTGGTCAATCAAATAACCTAGATGACGAGGACTGCGCCGATATTCTTTTTGAAAACGACAAAGCTTAGATTAAATCGTGTGGATCCGTTCAGCCGTTTGTTTTCTTGTAAGGTCTGTAGGTTTCACTTCTTTGAATCGTTTTCATGTCCTGAGTTTCGATCTTTTAAAAATTTTCAACAGCTTTTATTAGCATAAATAAGACATGTTTTTGAAAACACATAATTTTCTTCGCACTTTTCATTTATTATTTTTTTTTAAAAATATTTAAATTTTTTTTACAAAAAGTTTCATTAATCCAAGATCTTTAAAAAAAATATATTTGACTATTTTGTTTACATTTCAGGAATATTTAGTATTTATCATACAAGGATAAATTACTTGGGCTTTTGACCAAAAAAGGGGGTGCCGTAGGCACCCTACAACCCCTATTATAAAATACTTTGTGCACATTTAAGGAAGTTTAATATTACGTATTTATCATACCATGACAAGTTAGTTTTGCTTTTGAAAAAGGTGGGCGCCTTAGGCGCCCTAAATGAAAGTGGGTGCCGCAGGCGCCATGGTATGGCAGCACAACCTAGTTAATATAGAACAAAATAAACAAATTAACAAGCGTTGATTATGAAATCATTCAAATCCATGCAAAATATAGTAAAACAATCAATTTCAATAAGAGAAAACAAAATTAAGTTAAAAAGTTACAAGTATAGATATTACTTTACTACGTAAGATAAGAAACTGAATTAAGTATTAACTAACAAAATATTAAACGTGAATCATCTAAATAAAAGAACTGTTTTTATTATGGCTCTAGATGACGAGGTCTTGTAAACCACACTACACACTCAGTACAACACTGATCTCTTGGTACACACTATAAAGTTCTTTGAAATTCGTTCAAGTTAGTTCATTCAATTCATAGTAAATTGTTTATCGTTGACGTTGACAGTATCACAAACCGTCATTTTAGATAGCAGCTACTATCCATTTTTTTATTAATAAATATTTTTAATAAATATGATTAAATACTAGATATAAAGTAGTAAAGTACACCTTCTTTGCTCTTACACTTAAATGTAAAGATATCCGGATCCGGAATCCGGGTTCGGCAAATAGTAGGGCAAAACTATCCGGATCCGGCAAATAGTAAAAAATCATATCCGGCTGTTCCCTACTTGGAATATAAAAACTTGATTGCTTATATTAAAATACTATAGGGCATTAAAATTATATTTTTCATTCTTTTGGTGCCGCCGGCCCCTAATTTCTTTTTCGTAAACGTTAAAGACATTTTAACCTTTCGATTTCACACGATTAAAAAAAAATTTGACAAACAAATATATCCATCATGTTCCAGATTAAAATAAACTGTTGTTTAGAACTTTACATCTTACATTGATAGGGCCCCCACAGCCATTAAAATTTGGGAAGCTTTTGAATACGCTACAGCGAAGGTTTCTTGCATTAAAAGTTTTTAAAACACTACTTATTAGGGGATGGGGACCGGTATGCCATATTTTAACATTAGTTATATAAAAGGTCATTTAACCAAATTTCAAATAAAAACTAAATTCTATAGGGTAATGACCTTCTAACGTCTGTTCCTTTGGGGCGGCAACCAAAAATATTTAAAGCTTTATTTACCTTTAGATTTTAAATAATTTGAATAAATATAGATACTTATCTCCAGTTTCACATAGTTTGCAATCTTCAGGACTTATGAGATATGCACATCCTGCACTCATTTTGCACGGGGACCTTAATGTCATTTTATTCCCCAATTTGATTTTACGTGACCTTGAAAAATATATCCATCATGATCCAGATTAAAATTAATTGGTGTTTTGAATTGGTGTTAAGCGGGTTTTCAACGCTTACTTTAATCCTAACTTCCTCATGACATCGCGGGTATTTTGCTATTAAATAATATAAGTACATTTGTTTTGTAACAGCCGATTCTATTTCTGTAAATGTATTAAATGATTTTGTATTATTTTTAAACTTGTCGTTGTTAAACACATCAACATTAAAAGGCGAACCACAGTAGGCGGGGATGAAAAACAATGTCAGGTTGCTTAGGTTAATTTAATACAGCCATACACTTTATCTGATTGCAATCATTGCTCGGGTTTGTCAACGCCTTGTTAGAATACAATACAACTGTTTTGACATATCTTCTTCTAAGACTCAAGCATAAATCAATTTAAAATAAACATTGCGTGTGATCTGGGCTTGATAGCGACTGTCAAAACAGCGACTGTCATAAAGGCGACATCACAAGAGTGACGTAATCAGATCGTCGACTTTCAAATCGGCGATTGTCTTAATGGCGACTCCATTTTAACGTGACTATTAAGATAGCGACTTTTTTCTTTTGCTTGAGATACTGTTTGAAAAACTTACCGTGGCCAATAATGAAGTTTATAAGATCAAGAAAAGGAAGTGACATAACAAACCATGAAGGTTTATTGTACAGGAGGGACAAAAGAAAGTTAAATACAATCAACTGAAGTTATGTATAAATAAATGTTGGCATTGTAAAGAGTGTATACAGTTTTTTGAGAGACGCTGTATAATAATAAATATATAAAGGTATAGGTTTTTTATTGTACAATTTTCTTTACACAATTAAAATTATAACTGCTATAAATTCAGTCAAATATATTTTGCAGAAAGTGCAATAAAGGTTACCTGACATAGATGCAGTCCATGAATTAAAGGGGGTGGGGATGGGAGGGACAGGGGAGGCGTATGGTTGCTTGTTTAAGTTAATGAAAAACTTAACATTATATCTTAAAGTCTACTTTTTTAATTGTTCTAATTTTAAAATTCTTGTGAATTTCAATGTTGCTATTCCAAATCAAATGTTATTTTTAATTCATTTTGAATAAATGCTTTTTACTGAACAGTTATTTGTTAAATTTGGTAAAAACTTTTGTGTGTGTGCGTTTTTCGTAGACAACTTGGGCTGAAATATAACGGATGGACGAAAATAAATAAAATATAATTTTTAATTCCTTTATGCTTTATTTTTTTTATTGAACAGTCTATACGTATTTTGTGAGTGTTTGTGTATTTTCAGCTGTTGCCAATAGTTTATAAAGAATTTTAGTAACGACTTTTGGCTGAAATGTTAGGTGAACGGTTGGACAAGAATAACTATGGGGTGATGTCACTGTTATAACAATCGCTCTTTTATTACAGTCACTATCATGTGGTTGTGACAGTGCTTTTTTTAAAACAATCGCTATTGTGAAGTCGCCTTTATGACAGTCTCTTTTTTGCCAGAACCCAAGCCACATTGCTTTTCAATTCCCAATATTATGTCCCAACCATACATGAGGTTTCAACAATCGGTATGACTGCAGTAAGAGTTGTGTCAATGGAAGCTGCATTATCCCAGATGGATTCTGTACGTTTGGATGTATTGCTGGGTACATGGAAGATAACTGTTCCAAGGGTAATTTCATATTTATGTGGAATATAACTCAGGTTAATGCAAAACGGTAATTTTACTATTTTTTGACAAATCTAAACATTAAATGTATATGGGATTATGTAAATAATTTTTTAAGAGAAGACGAGCAATGCAAATAAATTTAAGGATGATAATTTTTTTCAATTAACTATTTAGTATAAGGCCTGCCTCCTTTTCTAAAATTAATGAACAACACAGTAGATGCATTATGTCAT
Source organism: Ampullaceana balthica (assembly GCA_944989445.1). NCBI lineage: Eukaryota > Metazoa > Mollusca > Gastropoda > Lymnaeidae > Ampullaceana > Ampullaceana balthica. Next base: position 423,613 of record CALYLW010000468.1, on the reverse strand, counting down.
TTTTGCTCTTGTTATGCATCATTTCTTAAAGCAGTAAAACAAATCATGAAGCAACTATAATAACACTAGGGGTTTTAGGGTGCCTCCGGCGCCCACTGGGGCCATAGGGCGCCTACAGCGGTCACTTTTTTTTTGTTGAAACCCCAAGTAATTTATCCTTGTTTAATATTAAACTTCCTGAAATGTACACAAAGTATTTTATAATTATAAATCCTCAAATCCTATTTTTACATCGCTCCCTTTTTCCAAAATGAAAATATAAGCTAAAAGAATGACGTCGTATAATATTTTTTTACAGCGCGTCTTTAATTTATAATTAATTTGCACACCTTTTGATGCACACCTTGTATTAAATATAAGATGAAACAATGACGTCATAGCGTTCCACATCCAGTCAGCCAGTGAGTGACTTGGACTATTATTTTATTTATAAACTAGTAACAAAGCCCGCCTAAAGACGGGATTAAGTGTAAGGTGACCTGTGAATTTCATGGACGCTATGTTTTGGTAGTTGTTATGCTGAAGCGTTTGCAGGACATTGTCGTCGCAGATCAAGGGATGTGGACAACAACAACAACAAAAACAGCAAAAACAACAAAACAACAACAACAGCAACAACAACAACAAAAACAACAACAACTGCAACAAAAACAAAACAACAAAACAAAAACAACAACAACAGCAAAACAACAACAACAAAACAACAACAAAAATCGATATACTACGAAATACATGTACTCTGTGAAGGATCAACGAAAGTGCATGCAAAAAGCATTGCTGGTCTTAAGACATGCCCCAACCCTCCACTACCTTCGCTTGTCAACCGTTAACTGTGATTAGTTGGCCCAAGCGAGGGTCATTCATCATGCTCATATGCACATACTCGTCTAGGTGAATTATATATATACTAGTGCATTACCCGTCAAAATGACGGATGTTTTCAAAATATATTTCAGTTGAAATATATTAATTTTGAAAAATCACACATCTGAATAAAAAATAATGTAATACAGAACTTTCATTAACTTTAATTCAACAATTTCTTAATGACAACATTTTTGGTATATATTCTCGAATTATAAAGTAAATCTCCTTGAAAGAATGTATTTTTTATGAATACTCTAAGATTTTCATGATTTCTCCCTCGTATTAAAGAAACATACAACTGTCCATGAGCAAAGACTGGCTCAGGAAGATGTACACCGACGTGGTCAAAAGATTGGCCTTGACTTTTGTTAATCGTCATGGCAAATACCAATATTACTGGAAATTGCGGTCGCTGCAGCCTAAATGGCAAAGTGAGTTCGCTCGGCTCCAAATCTATTCGAGGAATATACATTTCTTCTCCTTTATTGCTCCCTGCGATAATTTCAGCTTTGATACAGTTTTGATGAATGCTTTTGACTATTAATCTTGTTCCATTTAGTAAACCCTTTTTTGAAATTAAATTTCTTAGAAGCATGATAAATGCTCAAACTTTAAATTTTAAAATATGTGATGGCATTCCTGAAGGTCATTGTGAATGCAAAAACTCAGCAGGAAAATCAATGAAATCATTTTGATCTTCTGATATCATAGAATCAATACTCATAAAGACAGCTTCATTTCCTGGAATTATTTCAAGTATTTTCACGTTTAGCAATGTTACATCGACATTTTTTGTGGTGAGAATGATTCTTTTTGTAGTTTCAGCAACTTCATCTGGAGTTGTTGTCTTTATTGAACTACCAAATATTGATTTTATTATCTCTTCGCTTTCAACCATGCCATGGGGTATTTCAATCAATTCTGTATCCAAATGGTTATCATTTGTTAACTTACTACTACCTAAGCGCAACACCCAATTAGGGGTCTACCGATATGCATTTTTGCCGATATTGCCGATACCGATATTACCGATATGTTTTTGCCGATATGAGTTCCGATATGATTATTTGTTAGGACAAAAACCAGGGGTAATATTTGATGACGTCATTCTTAAATTTATGACTTGTAATTATCAATATTTTATATGTTAGGCTACTGGTTTAATTAATAGAAACGTAAATTAAGTAGGTGTCTACCAATTTGCATTTTTGCCCATATTCCCAATACCGATATAACCGATTATTTTTTTTGCCGATATGAGTATTTGTTTAATTGTTAGGACTATAACCAGTGCTCTTATTTGATGATTTTGCAGAATTGAATCCAAACTCTAAGCATCCTAATAAGCATTCTAATTCTGACCTAATGCCTAATACTAATTGCTGTATTGGATATCAAAATCCTCAAATTTGAGGCAACCCTAGATTTCTTAACATTAGTGAAGTTTGGTATGCAGCCGCAGCACATGGTTCTTTTAATTAAGGTTGTTAAGACCAATCGTTTTTTGAGGATCGGTTAACCATTAAAAAAAAAGACCGGTTATCCATTCGGTCCTTAGTTTTCCTTATGTTTTGCGAAACAACAAAGAATGTATCAAATTTTTGCCTCGCGTCGTATCATGATGACATCAAAGCACCTGTGCTGTCACCGCCTCTAGTGTTCAGCTTTCTTGTGGGGTGCCCTTCGACTCGGCAAATTTAACACACAAATAAAATAACTTTTAGAAATCGTCCAAACAAAAAAGTTAACCGTGGTGATTAAGAGTCAATTTTTAATGTATTTGTATTAACACGGTATATTATCAAAGGCTGTACAGATAGTTTTCTAAAAAAAAACACGAGTGCTAAAAAAACACACCAGTTAACCGTTCAAAAGATGTTGATTGCCCAGTCCATGTTTTTACTCAAATTTGTGAGAACGAAAAGTTGTATCAAATGACGACATCAAAGCTCCTGTGATGTCACCGCTCGCACGTGTTCAGCTCAATTTGCACTATGCCCGTCAAGTCCAGGGATTACAAACCATTTAACAAAAACAAAAATAGTGAGCTTACAGAGTAAACTGATGATAATGTGGGATTTTTTTAAACTTAAAGCCGCATTTTTTTTCCCATTGTCAACTCAAGGGAATTTATGTATTTTTCGGCGCACAAGACGACTCGCGACCTTGACCGATGTTCACATTTTGATATCACGGCAGCACTGTGTGTTCTCGTACTATGCCTCGGCAACTAAGCAATTTAAAAAAAAATCAACGCTATCTGAACAAACTCCACTAAAAGTGGACTAATTGAAGTTACGGTTAACTGGTTAAACAGGATCGGTTAATTGGCTAACCGTTAACAACCTTTCTTTTATGTCATTATAATTGATTTTACTTTTTTGTTTGATTTGGAACAAAAAGTATTTTCTTTTATAGTGTTTCATTTTTACCTAACTACTGGATTTAAGTCTGTCTTACATTTATAATAAAACAAATATATATATTAATTTATGAATATTTATAAATAAAATGCGATTCATCACGTGTTGTACATGGCAGATATAAACAATAAAAAGATACATTATTTCAAACTGGAATGCAAAAAACTATAAATACACAATGTTTTTTTAAAGTAAAGTATAAAATGATAAATAATTGAATTCGGATATGCAAGAGGAAAATCGAATTTATTATTTGTTGTTTATATGTCTCAAACAAAATGTACTAATATTTTTATTGTTGTAATTAAAAATTGAAATTGAAAATGTCGGAAACAAATTATGATAAATCTACTGGAGAAAGACGTATATTATAAAAAATGAAAATATTTTACTGTTTTACTTTTATTATTTTACATCAGACAATCGCAACAAACAAGTCAGCAGTCCATAGCTAACATAAAACACAAATAGAAGCAAAACAAAAAATGCATATAAAAAATATATCAATAATTAAAATATACTTTTTTAGGTATATTATAATTATAATAGCTACTGTTGTACAGGCGGTTTCATATCTGGAAGATAAAATCATAAATTAATAGTCAAAATCCAACATAATTAAATTGTACTTCAACAGCAGAAGCATTTCACATCTTTCTGCCAACAAGTGTGATCTGTTGTCAGAATAAATCTGACCGGCACCGCTAAACAGCTGTTCGCTTGGAACGCAAGAAGCTGGAGCAGACAAATATTTTCGTGCCAGAATAGATAATGTTAGATATTGATTATGATTTTGGCGCCACCACAGGTATGGATCCTCACTGCAAACTAATAATGGAGCTGATAGATAACGGTCTATCATTGACGTATCTGCTGCATCATTTGTTGATTTAACTGCTTCACTGGAAGGAAAGAGATCCCACAAGCAAGCCCTTGCACGTGGAACAGACGATGACAATATTTTTTTTTCTTTGGTGGCTCTTCTGTCCCATCTGTCACTTTCATTGGTGCAACTGCAGCAACCTCAAATTCTGCAAGTCGCAAGGCTTTGATAATATTTGCACCATTATCTCGTAGACATACATGGGCACGATCCATGCCTATTTCGAATGCGGAGAGCATCATTTGGATCTTCTCTGCCAAATTCTCTCCTGTGTGTGATTGTTCCAGTGGAGTAGCAAACAGAACAACCGATTTCCTCTCAAAACCTTTTGTTATATAATGGCCAGTAAAACTCAAAAGGGCACCACCCGCTGATGGATCCGACCATGCATCAGTTGTAAAGCTTATGTGTTTCTCGCAATCAATAAGTTTCTGTATTTTTTATAGTACATTGTGATGCATGTCTGGAATTAATGATGTTGCAAAAAATTTTGGACTGGGAAGCTTGTATCGTTTTTCTGCCCTAAGTTTTCCTCAAGCTTGAGAATCAACAAGAGAATGCTTGTTACCCCGCATCGTTTGACGGTGACATCAATGCGCCTGTGATGTCACCGATACTCCTGTTTCGGCATCCCTTGAAGGGATGGATGCCCGTCAGTCATTTTGAGGAAATTTTTTTTAAAAATATTTTTTTAAGAAAAACAAATTGTCCACGCAAAGAAATTAACAGTGATTATTTATAGTTGATATTTAATGTGTATGCATTGAAATATGAATGTTTCGAAGTATGTTAAGACGGATATTTTTTTGAAGGCCGGTTAACCATTCTAAAAAACTGACCGGTTCAGCCCGTCAGTCATTTTGAGGAAATTTTTTTTTAAAAATATTTTTTTAAGAAAAAAAAATTGTCCACGCAAATAAATTATTTGCGTGGACAATTTTAAATATTTTTTTTTAAAGAAAAAAAAATAAAAAATAAAAAAATTGTCCACGCAAATAATTTATTTGCGTGGACAATTTTTTTTTCTTAAAAAAATATTTTTAAAAAAAAATTTCCTCAAAATGACTGACGGGCATCCATCCCTTCAAGGGAAGCCGAAACAGGAGTATCGGTGACATCACAGGCGCTTTGATGTCACCGTCAAACGATGCGGGGTAACTAGCATTCTCTTGTTGATTCTCAAGCTTGAGGAAAACTTAGGGATTATAAATGATATTTATTTTAATTTCTTGTTAACTTCGGCGGCCCGGCAGCCAATGGCCCACTTACCACCACTTTGAGAAGCACTGTTCTACGTCACTTCGCTTCATTCTTTTCCTTGTAAACAATGCATACATTTTTTCTGATTTTGTTTCTTCAAAATCTCACTTATCATGAAATATCGGTGACGTCAATATCGGCACCTACACATGTTAACAATACCGATATTGCCGATATCCTGATATCGGACCCGATATATCGGCTTGCCGATGTATCGGTAGACCCCTACACCCAATCATTAAATTCATGTTGACCCGCAGATCGCATGTTCGTATTTAAATTTCGCTGTTTGACGTGACGCAATAATAGATAATTTTTTTTACACACAATTCAATGATATCGGTAACACTGCCTCTTGGGATTACATTTGATGTTTGTCGAAAGTCACCGCCTCAAATAAGAACTTTTCCACCAAATGTTCGAGTGTCATTCATGATTTCTCTAAGCTACAGATCAATGACTCGCAGAGAGTGAGTAGATAACATAGACGCCTCATCAATTATTATCATAGATGCTTCTTTGAGTTTGTTTGATTCAACCGATGGAACCTTCATATTGGAAACAGATGTTTCATTTTCTGATAATGGAATTTTAAATCCACTATGGGCGGTTTGACCACCTGTCAATAAATCTGCTGCAATTCCTGTTATTGCAAAAGCTTTAACATATTTTCCTTTTCCATGTGCTAAACGCATTAAAGTATTGTAAAGATACGTCTTTCCCGAGCCTCCAGGCCCACAAATGAAGATGAATCGTGATTCTGCCTGTTCAGTAGTAAACGTGTTCTACAATTTGAATCGGACCTGGTTCAGGCATATTGAAATCGCTTTATTTCTGTCCATGCATTCTTAAAAAAGCCTCGATATCTTGAAGTGCTTTTTTCTGCTACGAATCCATCGAATTGTCTTATATAATCGGATAAAAAAACTCCCTATAAATTGTTTTATTTCATCATGTACAATCCCCTTTTTTTAATTCAATTCGACTGAGGCACAATCATAACCTTTTAAATGTATTTGTAAATATATTTAATGGCCTTAATAAATTGGCATGATTCTACATTGATATGACATTTATATTTAAGTGTAAGCAATTTATTATAAGGAACAACAAAACGATTGTCGACAGTCCAATTTCCTAATGTAAGTTTTATTCCTTCACGTCTTCGATAAATAGGATAACCATCAACTTCTGCAATAGTATGTGGAGAAAATTGTTTCGTAAATTTCTTGATGCATTCATTATTTTCAATACACGGTGCATTTGGGTTTTGTTCACTGCATGGACCATGTATCATTGTACGAATGACTGTCTCATACAGCTCTGGTTCATGATTACAATCAGGTATTTCAGCACAAATAAAACAATCAACCTTTTCAGCTGTGTTAGTTTTACAATCATCGGCAAGAATAAAGAGCATGTGCGCGTGAGGAAGTCCTCGTTTCTGAAACTCAATTGTATACACATAAGCTTTAATATGTCCAAACACTCTATTCATAACCATTTCTTGAATTAGTGATTACAAGCTTTTATTTAACTCACACTGTTTGTATGTTGTATCCGTCAAATCTTGTAACGTAAAATTAAACCACTTCTGATGGTCCTAGAGATCTCAAAATTTTACCACAGATAGATCTTGGATGACAATACATTGTATCAAAATTTCAGATCGATCGAATGTACCGTAATTAAATAAATGCATTTTTACGTTTATCTTTATATATAATCTGTATCCGTGCTATTCTTGACTTTCACGTGAATGTCACCGGAGTTCACAACCAGCCATGGATGACGACATTCCAGGTGTTAAACAGCTCAGTAATTCGAAACTAAATCTAAATTGACATGATAATACAAGAGGAACAACTGGTATTTGTGTAGCCTAGTTTGGCCCAATTGTTAGCTTAATGGATTTTCGACCTGGAGGTACTGGGTTCAATTTTCAGTTGGGGAAACTGTTATTTTTTAAATACATAAATTTGTAATTAATAATCTATCTTTTTACCACTATCACATTTAAGTTATAGACAACGAAGTTTGACTAATTAAATTGAGTTGATTATGTCAAAAAATTGATTAAAAAATTGTGTTACTAAAAAGTAGAAAATAAAATATTTAAAAAATCTTTTTTTAAAAGGACACGCTTTTATTTACATATAGAAAGTGCACTAAAAAGAAGAAAATAAAAATTTCAATCCGTGAACCTATCGACTGCACATAAAAGCGTGGGGCCCTCATCACAACTCGCAATCATGTACAAAGCTGCGAAACATAAATACAAATTTATATGAATATTAATAAACATTTAAAGTTTCACAACTTTGATCATATACATGCTACTATCATATTAATTAGAAAAATTTATCTATATGCAAAAGAGTAGTTGCAATAAGAAATGAGTTGTGATGGGCGCCCCACGCTTTTATGTGCAGTCGATAGGTTCACGGATTGAAAATTTTTATTTTCTTCTTTTTAGTGCACTTTCTATGTGTAAATAAAAGCGTGTCCTTTTAAAAAAACATTTTTAAATATTTTATTTTAATTTGATGTTGAAAATGCGTGCAACTAAATCCGGTCTATCACTCAGCTGTTGGCCTTCGAATAGGTTGTCTCGAATTTCAGGCCAATTTGGATTGCATGTCATAGTTATAAAGAGATCAGGTTTGCCTTGTGTTGCAACAATTGCCATTGCATCATGAAATTTTTCTCTCATGTTTCGGGCTGATCCTTGAAAAGATGATGGCAAAATCACTACACGACCAACAGATATTCCTTGTCGAACTGCTGCATCATTAAGATAATCCATTAACCCTCTATATTGTTCAACACGCAAACGGCTTTGTTGATTTCTAATGAAATTAAGATTATTTGCCTCGACTTGTAGATGAGAATCAACAGCCCACTGTTGAAATAATTTTCCGCCATGTAGTATCGGATTAAATCTATTGACTCTGATTGCTATTTGAGCAACTTTCCATTGTAGAAGCGATATATGAGTTCTTACTCTACCAGGTCGATTTTCAAGATTTATTTGCATATTTGGCTGCCAGCCAGCCTCACCGAAAGGATAGAACAAAACATATATCATTGGATCTAAATGTGGACTCAGAATATTTAACTTTATTATAGGTTGATCTGCATCTCGTGGATATACTCTAAAATATCTTTCAAACGGTGGCTCACCATCAGCGGAACGAAATATCATAGCCACTTCGTCGACAGTTGGTAAATTATATCGTCGTCGATCAGTGTTGCGGTCACGTCGAAAGGCCATGTTGACCGTTGGTAACGAATGATTATTTTGTTCTGCTCGCTCTTTCTCTTCTTGTTCGATTTCACCTAGCATACGATACGGTTTTGCATAAATATTATTCTGTCGAATTATTTCATCTACATTTTTGTATGATATTTGCATTCAGTCTTTGATTTGCTTGATGTTGCATTCTTTGAGCGTTTGCCATTGCAGAATCGATAACAAAAAGTTGACAATATTGTCGTTGAGCTACATCTTCTGGATGCATGTGCCCAGTCCGATGACAAAATTTGTCCATGAACTCGGAATACATATGGCCCACGTCCTGATAAATGATCGACATGTGCACCAATTGAGGCAAATGATAAAGATGAATTATATGTTCTTATATTTTCATGAAATATTTCGATAATGTGGATGCGCTGGATTACTAAAAATGTCTTGCAGATATAGGGGTAAAATCTCGTCTTTGTTGAACATCTACCTCCAGCAAAACAGTTCCCTTATGGCAACAATATTGAAATGTTCCATCTTATGATTTTTCCGCGGGAAAATTCGAGAGATGCACAATAATCACATTGTTGATCCATATTGCCACAACTATGAATTTCCACTTCATTTTCGATAAATATGTCATTTTTGGGATAGTAGGACGATGTCTGATTCTTGACGTTTTGAATTTGTGCTGCAAGTTGAAATCGTCGAGTTGCTGCTTGATTTTTAGATTCTTTCAATCGTCGATTGGCACGGGATCTTTGTTGTTGTGCTGCTTCTTGTGCTCGACGTGTTGCTACCTGCTGATTTGATTCTTGTAATCGTCAATTGGCACGGGATTTTTGTTGTTGTGCTGCTTCTTGTGCCCGCCGAGTTGCCACCTGCTGATTTGATTCTTGTAATCGTCGATTGGCACGGGATCTTTCTTGTTGTGCTGCTTCTTGTGCTCGCTGAGTTGCCGCCTGCAGAATTTAATCTTGCAATCGCCGATTGGCACGTGATCTTTGCATTCGAGCTGAAGCTTGCACTCATGGTGCCGCTGTTTGTTTTGACTCTGGCATTATCTCCATCTTTTGTTGTCGTTCACGATTCATTCGCAAAACACTTTCCTCTCGAGTTACATTATTTATGTAAGAGTACAAATTAAGAACAAACCATTGCATAAATGTTATTTTGTGGAAAGTCCCGTCTTTGTTAACCATCTACCTCCAGCATATCAGTTCCCATAAATATGGCAGCAATTTTTATGCATGACGTTTGAAAAGAGTTATTTTTGGTGCATTAATTTTTTTCAAGGCTTTTTTTTAGCGGTGCGCATTCTAAGAGAAAAATTAAGGTATCATTTTGGTTTCGATATTAACAGAGCTTGTGGTGTTTTTCGCCGTAAAATGTTATATGACGTCATTGTTTGAGCTATATTTTAATTTTGGAAAAGGGAACGATGTGAAATGAAAACTGATTCGAACGCATGAAATAACATTCTCTTAAGTTACTTGGGCTTTTCAAAAAAAGCAAGTGCCATAGGCGCCCCTGAATTCCCTTGAACAATCAAAGATACTAAATTTTAAAAAAATAGTTTTCATTGCACATTTTGTTTGTGCATTTTGTATTTTATTTAAAAGCTGTATCGTAGTCCTATTCTATATTATCTATTAAAATAAAAGCCTCAACTGACACAGAAACGGCAATAACCAAAGTAGTTTCAAGAATAGGGACATTGGACATTTTGGAAAAGAGAACGATTTAAAAAGATGCGTTAATAGTTTGGCCTATTATATTGTTTGGAATATTACCCACACATGTGATCCACATCAAGCACATCTGTGATTTGAAGACGTTTAAGCTTCGTTGATGATAAGGACTTGTCAGTTTATTCGCCCATTTGTTCATACATTATTACCACAACATTACCAAAACTTGTAAAAAAATAAATATAATTTGTATACATGTTAATAACAAAGAACTATTTATTTTGCATGAAACGTAGAAAACAAAGTTTGTCACAGGATAACAGAAAAGATTAAATTATCAACTGTTAATCATATTTACAATTTAATATGCTCCTGTTAGTAATTCACATAAACGTTTTTATTATTGTCAAGTCAGCACCTTTTCAAGATCTATTATGTCTACTCAGTTTATGCGCCCATTGGTACATTCATTATTACCTTTACATTATCAAAAACATGTAATCAAAAAATTGTAACTATTTACTATATGAATAACAAAGAACTATTTATTTTGCATGAAACCTTTGAAGTAACGTTTATCATTGAGAAAAAGAAAATATTAAAGTATGAACAGTTAATCGTATATACAATTTAATATACACGTTTTAGGAATTCATATAAACGTTTTCATTATTGTCAAGCCAGCACCCCTTCCAGTTCTATATTAAAGCAAAAAAATTTTAATTCTAAATTAGTCTAAGACGCATTAAAATATTACATGTAAATAACAATGAAACAGTTGTGAGGAGGAATCCGATTTTTAAATATGTTTTTATTAAACATAAAAATATGCAATCTCAAAGTGTTTAAAAGAAAAACAAAATGCTAAACTGAAGCATAAGTTGACAAATTTCATTTGCAGTAATGAATAATGGCTTTGTAGTTCAAAACGTATCGAAACTTGACAACCAAGCACCTACCATTGTAAATTTCATAAACCGAAAAACGAACGTTATACATTGATATAGAAAATTAAATTTATAATTACGTACATAATATTGACATAGACACATACACAAAAAACGGACATTTAATACAAAATAATAATAATTATATTTATCACATCAAATAAAACATGGCTCTTTTTGCTTCGTTCCCTTCACACATTAATAAAAGCTCAAATAATGACGTCATGTCACAATATTTTATGCCGAGAAATACATTTTGTTAATCTCAGAAGCAACCTTTTTACTTCTATATTTTCATTTTTTTTATCGGGAGTTACCTCACATAGCGTCACGGTTAGACAGACGTGACATACATTGCAAATTATGTATATTGATAGATTTTATCCAGAAGTTTCGCTCACCCTATCTGATCTAAACCGGGGAAGGGTGGGGTTTTAACATTCGTTATTTTTTCCACAGTTTTCTTGTTACGGGCCACAGCACGGAATTTAGCCCGATAATTGAGCGTCCCATACTTTTCGTAACAAATGGGATATTTATATTCTGGTCAGGGGTTTAATCTGACCTCTTACACCGGTGTAACAGGCCAGATTAAACCCCTGACCAGAATATACCCGGGTATAATCTGGCCTAGGCCAGAATATACCCCCGGGGTTAAACTGGCCTAGGCCAGAATATACCCCCTCAGGCCAGAATATACCCCTTTGACAACATGGATATATATAGTAAAAAATTGATGAGTAACTTTTTAGACTTTCTCTTCGTGTTTTAAATGTGTAAGAGAAGTTCAACTCTTTCCTTAAGTATCGAAATTGTTTTAATTAAAATAAAATAATAATTATAAAAATATTTTACTATGAATGAAAGGAGCATGAACTTTTATTTGAAAATGATGATGTCGTTGTCTCGTTTTTAAATTATGAAATCTTATAAAAATTTCGACGATTCAAGAACAAAAGTTACAGTCTATAAAAATAGTTATGGAACCAGTTCTTTTTTTCATGTAATATTAACTTAATCAAACAATACATGATGATTTTAAAACAATAATTTAAACTTGGCTATATTTGTTGCTTTTCAAACGCTTGCGAACACTTTGGATTCCTTATCTTTATATTATCTTATCATTTACAGACGCTCCTCTATACAGAAGATTATTACGTCCAACGCTTATCATTGGTTTATGTCTAGTCTTGCATTTTATTAGAGTTTTAAATGTTGATAGTGTTGGTTTTCTTTGTTTCCTCAGGCAACCCATTCCACCTTTCTATTCAAGTAGTCATGTAGTTGTTAGTTGTTATGTAATGCCAGTGTTCATGTGTTGAATTACTTTATCTCTAAGGAGGATGTGGTTGTCCTCTGTTCCTGTCAGAATGTAGCTTATGGCCATGAAGTAACGCCCCTCCCCCCTTTTTGTTTATTATGTACGTCTGGGTTGTTCAAGATCCCGAGTGCGGCCATAATATACAATATTGTCAAAAATAAGGCATATAGTTGTGCTAAGACGCTTTCATCTAGAAATTGTTAGTGGGTTAAAAGTCCTAATCTGCATTTGATTTTTCGACAGTTTATATCACAATGATGTTTCTTCACCTATGCTTTCTTTTTCCTTTTTTTTTGTAGGCTCCCATTGACAGTACCTTTAATAGAATCATCAGGGCACTGATTTGGAGAAGAACCCTATTTATTGCTGTAAACTTTTAGGTTACTGACATTGTAGGCATCAGCATCCTTCCGTCTCGTGAGACGATGGTGCAAACGAGTTTTGTGCTTCTCAATGTTTTGGCCATTCTCATAGCTCTTCTGTCTATAGACTCGTTCATCCTACGCTTTTCTGCAACTTTACGTTTTCTATGAAAACTGGGTGCCACGAAGATCGGTCTTCTGCTTTACACTCCCAGTAACTTGTCCTTATTCTGGCTGCTTTAAAGTCCCTACGGCAGACATCCTTAAATCGGAGACGTGGGCGACTTGTCTTCCTCTTTCCCGATACCAGTTCTCCATATAGGAGGTCCTTGGGGATACGACACGGGCTGATTCTTTTCACATGTCCTAGCCATCTTAGGCGTCTTTCATTAAGGATTATATAAACTATGGAATCAGCAGTTAATTCTTGGCTGCTTGTATTTCTGCAATCAAAGTTACACTCGTGATGCGACTGGGCTGTGTGAATATTGGTACTCACAGTTAGATTCAGCATTTTTTGAATTGCTGTAAGTGTGTTCAGTACATCGGCGTTGACATTGGTCAAATAAGTTAATGGTAAAGCTGTTCCATCTTCCGCAGGCCTGAGATCCGTAGGTAGCTCGGCTTTTCGTACATACATAATTTCAAAAGGAGTGCATCTGGTTGTACATATGTGGTATGCACTGGTATATTGTTCAGTGGTGGTAGTGCCTTCTTGTTGGGATTTTGGCTTTAGGACGAAACATTTTGTTAGGCTTTGACATATTGGTGAACGTGATGCTTCATTCTCTTTCAATAACAGCGTTCAGAGATTTTGACTGTCTTATCTATGCCAAAATGGCCGTCGAAATTTGGGTTGGCATGAAACGTATTCAGGATATTTGGCAGGTGACTTATTGAGACCTTCCTTTTCATCATGGTAAAGAATCAATCCCTTCTTTTGCTTGAAAAGGCTTTCCAGTTTATCTAAATTGTGACTTGGAATTTGACCGTTTCTCTGAAGGTTAGTCATGGATCCACTGGGGGCACTTAAATTTCGTTGTAGGGTAGAATTGTAAAAGCTGATCATACAGTTGATCTTCCATGGTAGACAAAGTTTGAGCACTCGTCGTTTTGGAGGTTATTTTATAGTGAGCAAACATGTGTTTTTAAAGTTGCGAAATCCGATTCGTCGACTCTGTAAAGATTGGTCTAATCCAACAAGGTTGCCACCATTGGCAAATTTGTGCTACTCATTTATATTTACGCCTTTCAAAAGAAATACGGCTGGTTGAGAATAAAATAATAGGGCGTGCCGAGGTCAGAGGTTCTTTTGATTATAAGAACACAATCCGTGCTTCATAACAATAGATGAATGCATGGAAATCGGACAATTCAACATTCGCGAAATCCAACAAGGTTGACCGTATTGTTTTAAGAGTAACACAGGTAAAAATGAATTGCGCTGATTTAAAAAAATTAAAAATGATTAGCGCTACTGGAACAAAGGTTTCTTTTGAATGTCTTAAGACGCCGCAAAGGCAAACCGAGCTACAGTTAAAGGTTTTGAAATACAACAAGCAACATTATGGAAGTCAAACGATGTTTCCCACTCTTTTAGTCTTGTCCTATTCTTTTAACTATTTTGCAGATCAGCGTATATACAGATAGATTTTTAAAAAGGGAAAGGCGCTATGATATGTTTTTTTCAAAAGCAAAATGAAAATGGGCCTATGCTGTTGTCGCCAGTAACATTTAAAATGTATGCGAATAAAAAAAAATTCATGCATAATTAGACCTAATTTAATTCAATAATTTTCAAAAATCTTTATTGCCATACTAAAAATAATGAAACATAATGATTTGATTAGTAAGCGAGGTCCACGAAATAAATGTTTGCCAGCGTTTGAAAAGCTACAACTATAGTCCCTATCGCGCTTAAATTATTTTTAAAAAATACTCAAATTCATGTATTGCTTGAATCAGTCAACTTACACTTTTAAAAAACGCTGATTCCATATATACTTTTGTAGACTGTAACTTTAGATAACAAATAAAATAATAAAAAATAAAAGAAATTATTTTAATATTACTATTTTATTGTAAATAAAACATCTTTCCTACTTAAGAAATGAGTTTAACTTCTCTGACAAAGCTAAAACAGCAATAGAATGTCTAAATAGTCATTCATTCATTTTTTACTATATATCCTCATGTTGTCAAAGGGGTATATTCTGGCCTGGAGGGGTATATTCTGGCCTAGGGCAGTTTAACCCCCCGGGTATATTCTGGTCAGGGGTTTAATCTGGCCTGTTACACCGGTACTCGGCACGTAGAGACTCTTGTGTAGACCATAAACACTCTTTGAAAATGGGTCTTCTAGAAATAATTGTAACATATGAGTTATTTAGCGTTGACATTGAGCGATAGGAAAGTTTGGAGGTAAATTTAACTTATTTTATTCTGTAACGGGTTAAAATAAACAGGAATGAGAAGAAAAACAACTATTTAAAGTTTAAACATCTGAAATAATTATTCCCTCATGAGACAATTAATATGCATGACAAATAACAGAAAACATACAGATAATAACAAAAGAAAATAATAATAAACATAAAGCAAACATAATGTTAAATCAGTTACCTCCCCCCCTCCCCATTCCCAAACTATTTATATTTACAACAGCTTGTCCTATGTTTTATTGGGGAGAAAATTGCTCTAAGAAATGCAGTGACAATTGTGTCGATAAAACGTGTGACATATTTCATGGAACATGTGACAAGGGATGTCAACCTGGATACCAAGGGAACTTGTGTGATGAACGTAAGTGGCTGTAAATACGAGATGCTTACTCAATATTATTTGAAAGATGAGCAGTGTGTTAGCATAAATTTAAAAAAAACAAACTTTGTTGATGTTTTATTTGCTTGAATCTAAACGTGTATCTGACAGATAGACAACGTTGTGCTAAAATTAACAATTGATAAAGTTAATAAATAAGTCCTTAATTTACCACTATCATTCCCTTTTAAATTTATGATGCTTTAAGCAGATACACATTAAAAAAATATGCTGTAACTAAATAACTGTAACAACTTTCTAAAAACGTCTCCCAGCCTGTGAATCATTTAGATGGGGACCACAGTGTAAGAACAACTGCAGTGGACATTGTCTGAATGGATCACCGTGTAACATAACCAATGGCTTGTGTGATGCTGGGTGTGAGCCAGGATATTCTCCGGAAAATTGTTCAGAAAGTGAGTGGATCACGTTGTTGGCATTTACACGCATTTATAAGTTAAAACCAGATTTTAAAAGTATCTATTTTTTGGAGTCACGTTCGAGACTAAGGTAGTGAAATCCTTTTTTTAAAAGGAAGAAATGTTTAAATAGTACACATTTATTCTTCTTAATTTGAACGTTAAAAAAATCAACTTTTATTTTTTGTGTATATATTAATAGTATGAAGATATATTTTCAATGTTTTAAACATGAATATCCTGTTTTAATTGAGTCTAACAATTTGACTTCCACAAAAATTTGTTGATGACAACAGAGTGTCCAGCTCTGAGATGGGGCAACAAATGCCTCAACAACTGCAGCGATCACTGTCAGAACAAAACCTGTGACTTCAGGATTGGTAGCTGTGACCACGGATGTGAACCCGGGTATTTTGGTCCTATGTGTCAACGTGGTAAGGGGAAATGTAATAGACTTAAGATGCTTCCTTTTGACACACAAAATTGGCTGTAAAAACAATTCTTCCTGGGGCATGAGACTTTTCTAAATAAAGTGAAAAAAACCCATTTCAAGTAGAGAACATAGAGGTGATTTAGTATGTTCATAAAAGTATAAATAAAAAATCTTTGCATGGTTTGTTAGTCGTTAAAATTGAGCTGACATGTTTAATGATGTTATTATATACCATAGAGCAGTGATTCCCAAAGGGGGGCGCTACCGCCACCTTGTGGGTGCTGAAGCGATCCAGGGGGGCGGTGAAAGCCACAGGTCCATTTGGGAGGTGGTGAATAAATGTAAGGGGGCGGTTAAAGCATAAAAGAAAGAAGAGAAGATTAAGAGAAAAAATGTATTCCGCTCATAACGCTTTATTTTTCTTTGGATGTTGGTTGGGTTACCGCATACTCCCTCAATTGCATTTAGATATGTGCGATTGCGCACTTCCAGACTACAAGAACATTTGACAAAAAATAATGGTGATAAAAAGATAAGGATTTATCTTCATTTCGAACATTAAAATAAAAACTTATCCAACAACTGACATTGGAAAATCTTTTTTCAACCGCAACCACACAAGATTGCGATGGTTTGCATGCTTCTTACAGTAGGCGAAAAACAAATTATAATGGCTATACGTGAAGCAATATGTACTGCGCAACACTAGGCAACATCTGATATTATCAAGAAAAATTCATTTATTAATAATAAAGTGCAAATAAGAATTGATGAAATGGCTAATGGTGTTGAATCTTCATTGTGTGGCTATTTTAAAATATCTCTCTTTTCTATTTAACTTGATGAGTCAACTTTGCAAGGAAATGAAGCTTTACTTTTTGCATACGTGCGTTTCACAAAGGAAGATAAATTTGCCAATAATAAATAGTTGCTGAATATTTGTAAACTTATTTCATGCATTGCATAAGAAAAATGAATACTTCTAAGTAATCTTTCAGTAGAAATACATGGTACTCTAGCTATAGAAGTGCGCTACAATGGTGTTCTTGCAGGTTTAAAAGGGGGGTGCTGAATGCCTTCATAGGAAACTATGTAATCCATCGTCAACAGCTAGTTTACAGGTAATTCATTACAATATGTATTTAAAGCTAACAACACAATTGGATGAAAATTATTGAGTGACAGATTATTTAAACAGCTTTGTATTGAAAATGATGAAGAGTTTAATCGTTTGCTGCTTCATTTATGCAGAAGTTCGTCGGTTGTCAAAGGGAGCTTGTTTAGATTTGTTATATAAGCTGAAGATTTTTATCACAGATTTGATGATATTTTGAAAATGAACATACCTGATAAGAATTTGAATCCTTTTTGAAGTGCAAACACAGAATAATATCCGCATTTATAAGAAAAACTGATGGAAGGAGCTACAAATGATGAATTTTAATTTAATATCAAAGGCGGCTACAAATAATTATGTATGAAAATGGCGATCACTACCGCTTATCCAATATGGGCTGTAATTTAAAAGTTCTTCATTACATACATTTCCTTCATCATATTTAGCGGAAAGTAGCTATATTGAATGAATGAAATGGGCGCTTTTTATTACCTCAAACAGGAGATAGTGCTAAAAGTAAACAAAGTAGCGCTCAAATGGAACAAGCAACCGGTCTACCTGGCAGTCAATCTGGATCAAAAGGTGCAAATACACAATTTTGTACAAGACCTTTACTCCCAGGCAACCAGCAAGCTCAACCTGATGAAAATGTTAGCATGCACAAATTGGGGCGCTGGAGCATGTACGCCCAGACCTCTCTTTCTGGACAGTGTGAGATCGATAATGGACTACAGCATTCCTGTCCAAGCCTTTGCTAGGAAAACGGCATTGGAAAAACTCGGACGTATCCAGAACAAGGCTCTAAGATTTATCTGTGACGTTTGCAGAACTACATACACAGCTACTGTAGAAGTCATCGAAAAGTAGAGGCACTTGAAATACGTAGGGACAAGGCAATTATAACTACATTCTGTTAGAGAAGAGCTAAGTGGAATAAGTAGTATTTTATATTTTAAATGCATCAAGTGTAGGGATGAAATAGAATTTAAGACATGTACTGAAAATGTAAACCTTAGACTACAATTAGCAATGAACAGCATTGGCTGTCATCAAGAAAAAACTAAAACATTTCTAGGGAACATGGACATGCCTCCCCCTGTTAGTGCTCCTATAGTTACTAAATATAAGG
This sequence comes from Ampullaceana balthica, assembly GCA_944989445.1. NCBI lineage: Eukaryota > Metazoa > Mollusca > Gastropoda > Lymnaeidae > Ampullaceana > Ampullaceana balthica. The sequence continues at coordinate 404,691 of CALYLW010000468.1, read as the reverse complement.
ATATAATTCATTTTTTTACCAATGAAATAGCAAAAGAGTGCATGTCTCAGGCAGCATTAGAACTAAAAGAAGCCCAGGGTAGTAATGTTACTGTTTCCTGCGATGGGATCTTGCAGCGCCGAGGCTTTGTTTCAAAGAACGTAGTAGCTACTGTTTTGTCAGTAAATTCCAACAAAGGGCCTTCCAAAGTATTTGATACTCATGTGAGTAGCAACTACTGTAATAAGTGTTCTAAGGCTAAAAAAAGATTTCCTGATAACTCTGATTATCAGGATTGGTTTACAAACCATTCAGGTGACGGTGAATGTGAATCAAATCACCAAGGTACATCTGGTCAGATAGAACCTAAAGTCATTTTAAAAATCTTTCGCTGCTCTGAACATATGTATGGTCTAACTTACACTGGTTATTTAAGGGATGGGGATTCTAAAAGTTTTAAAAGTCTAGCTGAAGCTATTCCTCCAGTTTATAAAGGATTATCAATTTTAAAATTAGAATGTTGCGGCCATGTTCAGAAGCGATTGGGAAAACGCTTGATAGATAAGGTAAATGAGCATGAGGGTATAACATTTGATCTTGATGGTAAAACTTAAAAAAGAATAGGTGGAGCAGGAATTTTAACAAAATGTGCTATAAAGCGCATTCAAGGGCCTTATGGGGGAGCAATAAGAAAAATTCAGGGGACATGGGTAAATGAAAAACAAGTATTTTGACAATATTTCACCATCGGGAGGGTAAGCATAATCATTGCGGTAGTTGGTACCGCAAAGATAAAGATTTAGAAGCTGCAAATAAGAACTGACTTCCTACCTTTGTAATGAAAATTATTAAACCTATATTTGAGGAGCTTTCATCAGATGCTCTTATAGCAAAGTGTGTGCACGGAGGGACTCAGAATAAAGCTAATGAAGCATTCCATAATCTAATTTGGTATCGCTGTCCTAAGACAACTTTTGTTTGGAGAAAGAGACTAAAAATAGCTGTAGTTGATGCCACAATAGTTTATGACAATGGTGAATTAAAAAGGGGGGACATATTTAAACATTTGGGCTTAAATTTTGGAAAATATTGTTTTCAGACATTTTCTAGAATCGATAAAAAGCGTGTATCCTCCTCGCTTATTCAAAATTTAGATAAAAGTAAAGCTAAAACTAAAAGGGCTAAAAAGTATGTATTATCAAGAAGGAATTGGAAGAGTTTTATGTTGCTGGGGGTTTCTAAATTTTATAAAATTCCCTTAAAAATGTAAATTTGTAATTTTTTTCAATTTTCTAAAATCTAATTTTTCTTAAAATTAATTCGCATTTAAAACTGTAACTTCAAAAATATATACTGTGTAGCTGTATAAAGTGGCAGGAATGTTTTTTATATATGTATTAGTGTGACTGTCTATGGTCTTTATACCTTTTCTAAAAAACAATGGAAATATTCAGAAAAATGTTAACCCCTAACCTAAATATGTTTCATAGAAGGACATGGATATAAAAAAATTCAGGTAAATTTCATTTTTTATTCTATTTCAACCAATATAGTTGAACTTTTTAGTATGACTGTTCTTGATTTGTATTCGATAAAGTCCTTCTAGAGCCGTACGGCTCGCAAAGGCCTGGACCGGGAGGCTGTAGTCAATGGCACCCCTCACACTACCGAGATAGAGAGCTCTCAGTAGTCTTGCGTCCGCACCCCAACTAGTGCTAGCCAGTTTCTTCACCAGGGACAGTTTAGGTGTGGCTTTGGCGCACAATTCACGTACACGGTTATGTAGTTGGACCTTCTGGTCCAACTTAATTCCCAAGTACGTTGGTGTCCGATCCCAATTCAACCTTTTCCCGCATATCTGAAGCACCACATCAGAGCATTCCATCCATTTTTACAAATGGACTGGACCGTTTTCTCCGTATTGACTACTAGGCGCCATCGGTTGGCGTAGTCTTCGATTCAATTCAGATCTTCATGCAGCCGGTTCTGCAGTGTTGCAACGTCTTTTCCTGAACTCCATATAGCCAAATTGTCAGTAAACATGGCATTCTGCGACCCCAGAATGCCTTGTAGGTCGTGGACGTAGGCTAAGAACAATGTACAACTAAGGGCGGACCCCTGTGGGAGTCCGTCCTCCAGGCGTGCCTCGTTGGATAATGACTCCCCCACTCGGGTCTTGATCGTTCTGTCCGTAAAGAACGATGTTATCCAACTGTACATGTTTGCAGTGACACCTAACTGCTGCAACTTATAAAGTAGCCCTCCACGCCACACATTATCGTATGCCTGCTTCAGATCGAAGAACACCGCAGCGGTGTGATTCCTCGACTGGAGTTGACGTTGGCGTCCCTTTCGGATCCCACCATGCGTCATTGGAATGCTTTTGGTCTTTTCGAGCAACCAGTAGATTCGTGCGTTCACTAATCGTTCAGCTACCTTCCCCACACACGATGTGAGGGAAATTGGCAGGTAGCTGGAAGGGTATTTGCCTGGTTTCCCCTCTTTGGGAATTGGGGTTATTGTGGCCTTTTTCCACAGCTTCGGCAGCGTGCCTGTTGTCCAAGTTACATTTATGAAACTCAATAGTTTCCTTCGGCCTGTCTTGCCCAGATGTTTGAGCATTTCATTGTGAACTTTATCTGGCCCCGGTGCCTTGCCAGCTTGACACTTGTTAAGAGCGGTTTGCAACTCTGCCATTGTGAAGGAGGCCGCGAAAACCTCTAGTTAAGGGCCTCTGCTTTGTCTCCTTGAGCCCTCTCTGCGCATTCGGTCGATTGTTCGGCTTAATTCAGATCTGGCACTTTTCTTATTTACCTTGGCAAAGTGTTTGTTTAGCGCTCGTTCACGCTTAACTTCACTAGCCCTTTGGCCCTTTGGTGTCGTCAAAGGGTTGGAGTTCCTTGTTTTTCCTGCGCCAGAAAGTGCATCTATAAGCCGCCAAACTTTTCTCCCGTCTACGAGGTCGAGTTTTTCGCACGTATTTACCCATTTCGACTTCTTCGCTTTGTCGACAGCGGCCCGGACTTATGCCGTTAGTCTGTTGTACGCCCTGCGAGCTTCGGGTGTTTTCAGTCCAGCGGCCTTTTTCATGCTTTTGCTCTTTGTTTCACCAATTCTGCCAGACTCTTGTCCCAGTAAGGTCTGAACTTCTGTTTTCCGTTAGTCCTTGGGATCATTCGCCTCGCAACCCCAAGGATTGTACCAATAAACCGCCCATAGGTGGCATCCATGTTGTCTCCTGTAACATCCAGAAGAGAGAGCTTGGTCTCGCTCTCGGCCTCGTACTTACGCCAATCGGCCTTACGGAACTGCCAATGCCTTCTTTCAAATCGATGTTTGCCTGCACCAAGCACAAATTCAATCAGGATTGGGAGATGGTCGCTCCCTACTTCCTTTAAGACTTCCAGTCTATGCTTTGACGCTAGGTCAGCGGATATAAGCGTTAGATCTGGGCGTGACTCCGTGTTGTGGCCCGTGTGCAGCAGTGTCGGGTCACTGTCTGCATTCTGCAGCCTGATGAGATTCGTACTGATACAGACATCCTCAATATAACGGCCTTACGCGTTCCGTTCAGCATAGCCCCAGTCAGGAGATTGCGCGTTAAAATCTTCTGCTTTTTATCGTTCTTCCAAAAGTGACATCTTCCCCAATTGGAGTTGTGATTGAATTTCTTGGTGTATTATAGACGTTTGTGATCGTAAAGCCAACGTCGCCTTTGAAAACTCTCACGGTGAGAGTATCAGTGTTGTTGTAACACTTGACTTCGAGCAGCTCCATCGTTAAATCATTCCGGACTGCTGTGGCAAGACCTCGACATCACCGGTCACACTTGCAATGGTATAGCGAGTAACCAGTGATATGAAACGGCTTTCCCTTAAGAAGCGTTTCTTGGAACAATGCTACATCCACTTTTCGTTCGTGAAGTATTTTGGTTACTTCGTGTGCCTTTTGCCTTATGTCACAGACATTCAATTGTAAGACAACCAGGGGTTGTTCAGGATGGCCCTTTGCACGCATACAAGGAGGGCCTGTCACCGATTGACCGCTTGGACATGGCCTATCGTTCGTCACCATGCCTCTAAGAGGGGGGGGGTAGACAACCGACCCGATGTACCACCCTCCGCCGAGAAAGGGTTTAGAAGGTGTATTCCGGGACCTACGTTTTGTATGCGGGGCGTTGCGTACGACACCCACTGCCGCTGTAGAAATTATGTCTAACGTGGAACCCCTGGCGATAAAGCGAGAAAAGGCAATCATAACCACGGTAGAGTGATACCGTAGGTTGGAGTATGACGAATCCTGCTTCCAACTACAAGACTGACGGGTGAAGAGGACCCGACTGAAAAGACTATCCTTCATTGATACGGTCCACGCACTAGAAGACTCAGTCCCCATACCCAAGCACAGGGAACGAATGCAACGGTCCCTGCTCGAGGACCACATGAAAGCTTTGACTTGCCTAAACTACGTTTGACACTGCAAATACAGCGGTGACAAAAGCCAGTCCTGTCGAGCTCCAGCGAGACGAGACTCTGAAGACAATCGAGGCTTATGGCGACGGCGTGGTAAAAGTCTTCACGGACGGCTCACGTTTCAAGGATGACAGAAATGGATACGGAGTACTGATGGCAAGGGCCCCGGGGCATTGTGGTGGCCACACAATCCCTTGCTCATTAGTGGCTAATTAATACTTGTGAACGCTACTTCACTTGCCCTATAGTCTGTCATGGACTGGAAAGGGGTTTATTATTATTATTAACTTGGGCCTGACAGTATTGAACTGTCAGGGCCGTGCGGATCCACATACAGTAGTCACGACGCCGAACTGGAAGCGATCTGCAGGGGTTTGAAGGAAGTGCGCCGACGTCTAGCAAGGAGAAAGGTTTTCCCCACTGTCGTAGTCTTCACCGACTCACGGTTTTCGCTCGAGACTGTGGGTCGATCCTCTCTGGAGACGAAAACGGTCAGTGACATTTTGGAAACAGTAGGTGAAATCCTAGCACGAGGCGGAAAAGTAGTCCTTCAGTACATCACTGGGCACAGTGGCAAGCCTCATTCAGACAGGGTCGATAAGTTAGCGAAAGATGGGTCAGCTCAGCCCCAACCCGTCCACCCGATGACCCAGCTGGTTGTCAGATCGTGGCTTAAAGACCATTTCCGAGAGAAATGGCTTCAGGGCTGGACATCTGGAAGCACGGCCAGAAAAGTATTCCAGTACATGCCGTGACCGAGCAAAAGCGATTCCTGGTGGCAAATTGGACGTAACAATCAGACGCTCATAACTAGAATGAGAACTGAACATTGTCCCATACGAAGCTAATATTACAAGTTTACCACTAGAAGGGAACTGGCCTGTCGGCTGTGTGGCCACCCGGAGGAGACGGTGGCCCACGTACTCGAAGCGTGCCCCGAGCTGTGCGGGTATTTGGAAGAAGAAGTCACGGTACCTGCAGAGGAGTACCTCTATGGCGATGCCGCTTGGTTTCCAGGTTAACATTAAACACCCTCCACACTATTCTTAATAATTGAACAATTTCATGCGGACGTTCGATAAAAGTAATTTTTGTTGCAGTAATTTGGTGCGCTGCTTTCTAAAATTTCTCGCCGTAAAAAGATATTATATGACGTCATTGATTTAGCTCATATTTTAAATTTGGAAAAGGGAACGATGTAAAAAGAGGATTTGAAGATTGTTAATAATGAAATACCCTATGTACATTTCAGGAAATTCAATATATCGTATTTAGTTAGCTGGCACTCCAGCACAACCAGCACAACACCCTCGATTATCACTGACTCACTCATTCCGTAACGCTCAAGGCACACTATGATTAAACAAGGACAAGTTAGTTGGGCTTTTGAAAAAGATGGGCGCCGTAGGTGCCCTTTAAAAAAAGGAGGCACCGCAGCACAAACTAGTTTACATATCGAAAGTGCACAAAAAAGAAGAACAAAAAATATTTAAATCCGTGAACCTATCGACTGATGGAGGGATGTATTTTGGGGGAGACATCATTTTATAGGGTAAGGAAGAATTTATCTTAATCTGGTAGAAAATATTTTTTCTGAATCTGTATGGGGAAGGATTTATTTTTACAATACCGACATTCTCTCAGCAATCTGAGATTACTATACGTTTGAATTTGCGAAACCCTTGACTAATTTGCATACTTGTATAACAAGTTTATATGCTAAATTATCAGCTACTGGTGAAAAATAAAATAAAGTGTAGCTGCAACGCTCAAAGATTTTCTATGTAACTCTTTTTCTTACAGAATGTCCCTTGGGTATGTGGGGTAAAGACTGTGTCAGTTCATGCAATAGTCATTGTCGAAACAGTTCATGTAACAACGTAAATGGTATCTGTCGCGGTTGTGAAGCTGGCTACAACGGAAACAACTGTGACCCAGGTAAGTAATGAACTTTAATTTATAGGCCTACTCAATTGTATAACACAATATCCTTAAAAGTATTAAACTGTCGCAATTTTTCAATTACATTATGAAATAAAAAGTAACTTTTGTTAGAACTTATATTGAACTGAATTGTTGTAGATGTTTATGTGAAAATGGTTAAGATTTTTTTTTCAATCGTCATTTTTCATTAAATTTTGAATTCTGCACGAGTTTTAACGAATGGATATAGAAGTATAAAAACTGTTTACTTTTTTTGTCTGGATATTTAAATAAAACATTTTAATAACACCAAGTTAACACGACTTATTACAATAATTTGTCCCAAGGCAATGGGGATAAAGAAATCTAATCTTGTCTATTTCTGAAGCAAAAAGTATAGTGACTAAACTCATAAGGCCTTAAACAAGTAAAAGATTATTTAAATTAATAATAGGCATCCCTCCATCTCGCAAGAAGATGGTGAATCGCCGTTGGGTTGGGTTGCATTTCCTCAAGTAACTGTGCAGTTCTATCCTTGAATGCTAGTTTTTTACCATAGCTTTTGCACACGAGTTCTGTGCTTCCCAATGTTTTTGCCTTTCTCCTAGCTCTTCTGTCTGTAGCCTTCTCCACCCATCGCTCCTCGGCTACTATGACGCTCTCTTTTACAGCTGTGAGATTCTTCAAATTATTGCAGTACATTAATTAAATTAACCCACATTCCAGTCTATGACAAAACAAGTTTTATTTAGCCACCACTAACGAGCAGGGGATGGTGTTGCCAGTACAATGCCCTGTGGGCCATGCCAGCACCAAGAATAGAACCCGTGGCTCTCTACTACCTCTGTTCGGCAATCCAGAGCGCTACCGCTAGACCACCGTGGCCCATTTAAATTACAAACAAACCAATTTCAATTGAAGGAGAAAATATTTTTTAGCAAGTTACAAACATAGCAAAATCAGGGAGCAAGGCCATAAAAGAAGAATGAAAAGCAGGACGCGATTTAAGAATACAAGTAACCTGTCATATAAAATATCCTTTACTTGAGTAAAACAATTATATCACACATCTTTTTTGTTTTAAACTATTTAATTCCTTTGATAAAACAGACATTAAAAGTTTCACTCTAAAATAGTTGCTTTACTAGATACTGAATTTACCCAATAAAGATAGAGCAATTTCAGGAAAAAAATCAAAATGTGTTAAATAAAAAGTTTAGCAATGATCCAAATATAGGAAAACCAATATGGCCGCAATGAATTAATCTATTCTATAAATTTATGTATGAACTTTATGTGCTTTACTAATTGAGATCGGTAATTTTGATAAAGCGATTGACATGTTTATTTTTTTGACACGACCAATTTATATAAATGAAAACTATTGTGCAGTCGAGACATACTCAGATGGGATGAATATTTACCAATAACAATTAGTCTGCACATGGTTTTTTGTTAACCGTATTAACGTTTTTCAAGAAGTTCATTTTTTGGCGTGAATTCTTAAGCAAGATTTAAATATAATTTTATATCATTTGACCAATTAAAAATTATCCAAAATTAAAAGAAGAAAAAATCTAACAAACAGAAGATCCTTTATAATAACTATATTTTTTAAAATTTTGCGTAAAGTTAAAAAAAAATTAAAACATTTTTTATTTATATAATTTTTTAATGCAATTCGCATTTTTGATGGGCGTCGCTCAATCAGTCTGTACAGGGCACATTGAGTTATTTTATAATATCATCTCTGAATGATTTGAACGTGTGCAACTAGAATTTAATTGATTGATTCCATATACTTTTTATCGCCGTGGACCTGTCACCGGTTGAAACATTTACCGCAGTCCACTGATTTTATTTGGTGAAGGGGTGGGATTATGGGTGGACGTTGTTTATTTTATTTTATAGTAATTGGATTTAATAGTTTAAATTTAATTATGTTTTTACATGTCTTCAAAATAAAAGGAAGTTACATCATAAAATGAATATAAAGTTAATTAACATTTAAATCACTAGAACGAAAAATCAATGACAACCCTGAGCGTGATCTCCTTCAACGAGACTGTTCCATTTTGGGGAAATAGGAGACAATTATGCCGAAATGTTTTGCTTATTTTCAGTATCTTTCTTTGTTTTGTTTTTGTTTATGTCACAGCAGAAAACCTTTCTTCAAACAGATAGGATGTCGAAAATGGCAATAGGAATTTATGTTCAACGAGCAACAAAGCCCATCCAAGGACGTTCCGCCACCATTCGGTGGCATGTTGTAACTCCCCTTCAACAGCCGTCTCGACCGGCATTACCTGTGCATCACGTCAAAATACTGTTCATTGTAGTTAAAATAATTAACTCGTGAAAACAGAGCTTTTTGCTATACTTCCCAACGCGCATAACTCAAAATAAAATATTGGAAGAAATACTGCACCAAAAATAACTCGTTTTGAACGTCCGCGTAAATGGCGTAAACGTGTTCAATATGATTGGCTGTAGGAGTCATATGAGTTTGAGGGACCAATCGCTATAGATGACCGGACTGAACGGACAGAATGGACATAAACTTGCCTTTTATTATATAGGATGATGGCAAAAGCAGGATATACCAATATGACTTTAATTCAGAACAGCGAGAAAGTTCTTGTTTCGAACGTAGTTTACGACTGTCTTCATTTGCACTCTTCAGCGTTTGAAACTTCTTCTTGCACAGACAAACTAGATTTGCTTTTTTTTAGCAAATGCCTCGCGGATCCATACCTTACCAGTTCGTTGGTCTTTAGTGGCTGGGAAACAGCACTCAACATTTTCTGAGAGCAAAAGCAGGTATATCGTGCACTAACTGAAATGATAAATGGTCATGCTTAGTCGAGCTTAAATTAAAAAGTACTATTTGAAACAAATCCAAAATGTCGCGCAGTCCCCAGTTTGGCTTTAAATGCAGCTAATTTGTCTGCCAACATGAAGGAAATCTGTTGTAATTTCCCCCTCAAGCAACAGATCCAGCAACGCTGAATATGTCACACAGTCAAGGCAGTGTTGCCACTCATATTTTAGCACTGAATATGTACACCTAAGTGACTTCTATTCTAATAGAAATCTTTGAAATGGCTCCCGTTATTCTGATACTCTGGTTAGTCATTTTCCTCAGGATATTTATGATCTGTACAAAATAAGACATCTGTGCTCTGCTTCTTCCATCTTCTGACAAGACTGCTTAAACAGGTGTTAGTTAAAGGCGTGTGCTTTGATGGTGTAAATAAGTTTAACGACATCAATTATACATTCCAGTGAGATATTTCGGCCAGCCATTTCTCTGTCAATGATACAGTGCATAGATTAACTCTCATCTTCCATCTCTTTAATTCTAGCAGTTAAACCAGTCGTCTAGTCATTGGAGTACTGTTTGTGCATATATCGAAACAAAAGGACCATTTCAGTTTTCTTGATACGTAACAATGGCATTAAATGACTTGAATAGTTCTTCTCTGGTTTGCAAAAATTGCGCACTTGAATCATCATCCAAATCCTTCTGTTAAAGATATTGTAAATACACAAATAGTATTGCCTTGTCGATATCTGTATAGTGAGTAGGTTATTGATATCTCATTCCTCAAACGTGCCTCAATTACTTCGGATATTTCCATAATGCTTCAAATCAAAGTGCTAGCCGAAACATTTACATTTATTGTTAACTTTTAAATAACAGTCTCTGCTAAAAAATCACGGCAAATGTCTTCAGTGGCCTTTTAGCCTTAGGAATCCGGTTAGCCACCAAATATGATTTTCATATGCTATTCTTATACACTTTCCTTAGTGTGTCATGTCAGTTTTTATTTTTATTATTTTTATTTTTTATTTTTCAATTTTCCAATGAATTGAATTTGGAAAGTCGCACAATCCCAAGAAAAATACACATAAGTAAAAACCAAGAAAATAATTTAATGTTCTTTGCGGCCCGGTACCGTTTGCTCTAAGGACAGGTACAAGATCATCGGCCTGGGCGTTGGAGACCACTGTTCTAGTTAGTGAGAAACGTTGTCATTATATGCATTTCTTCCTGTTTGAAAAAAATACTAATGCAATTATACAATCTAAAACTGCCTTATACTTCTTACTGCCTGTGGGACCATTTGTACAGTGAAACGAAAATTTAAGAAATTAAGTAATTTTGTCACTCCCCTGAGAGGTGTCAAACGGTGTAGTCCTTAACCTCTCATATATCTCTATATATACGACACTACGCTAAACAGTATTGATGTAAATATATGTTACTTTTTCAATATTACAAATGTAATTATTCGTTATTCTTTTGTTTTTTTATCAATCTCTTTGTGCTATATTGAAAGTGTGATTGAGGATACTATTTTGGCGGAGACATTTTTTACTAGGTAAGGGAGAATTTATTTTAATCAGGAGGAAAATATTTTCTAATAATCCACCGGGGGAGAATCTCTATGGGGAAGGATTTATTTTACAACACCGGTATTTCCGAAGCAATCTGATATTATTATACGTTTGATGTTGGGAAACCCTGGACAATTTATATACTAGTATAACAAGTTTATGTGCTGAATTATTAGCTTATTTTTGAAAAAATTTAATAGAGTGTAGTTACTACGCTCAAAGATATTCTATATAACTCTTTCTCTATCAGAATGTCCCTTGGGTAAGTGGGGTAAAGACTGTGTCAATTCATGCAATAGAAATTGCCGAAACATGTAAAATGTTCATGTAACAGTCTCAGTGGTATCTGTTATGGTTGTGAAGATGGCTACACGGGGGGACAATTGTGACGAAAGTAATTTTTGAATTGTAATTGATATATAAGCGAAGAACACAATATTGTTTAACATTATTAAACTATAGTGATTTTCGTGTTATATAATGCAATAAACAGTAACTTTGATTGGAACTAAAACTGAACTGATGATTGTTGTAGATCTTGATGTGTAAATGGCTGTGAATCTTTTTTCAATCTTAAGTTTTCATTCAATTTTTAAATTCCACATCAGTTTTTCACTAATTGAAATACAAGTATTAAAAATATCAAAGATCTTCATATGTTTTATCTTATCTTATCTGTTTACAGACGCTCCTTCTATACAGAAGATTATTGCGTCCTACGCTTATCTATGGTTTGTGTTTAGTCCTGCATTTTTATTAGAGATTTAAATGTTGATAAAGTGTTGGTTTTCCTGGATTCTTCAGGCAACCCATTCCACGCCCGAATTCCGGACGGGAAGAAGGAAAACTTGTATGTGTTTGTTCTTGCATACGGAATAAGAAAGGTGTTTTTATCCTTATGTCTATCTGAGGGTTGTATTAAGTTATCTTTGTGTTGTATTTCTAAATTAGAATTAATTGCTTTATGTATGATTACTACTTTGCTCTTGGTTCTTCTATCCTCTAGTGTTTCAAGGTTTAATGATTTAACTAATGGTGTTATTCTTGTCAGTTTCGAATATTCTCCAGTAATGAATCTGGCAGCTCTTTTTTGAATTTGTTCTAGTTTATCAATGTTTTCTTTGGTGGATGGGTCCCATACAGAAGATGCATATTCTAGTACAGGTCTCACCAAAGTGAGGTAGCATTTTAGTTTTATATCTCTATTACATTTGTTAAAGTTCCTTTTTATAAAGCCTAAGGTTTTGTTTGATTTTTTAATAACTTCATTGACATGGGGATTCCATGATAGTTTCTCATTTATTAAGACTCCTAAGTATTTTGCATCTTTAGTTTGGGTCAGTTCTTTTCCATGAATGTAATATTTTGAATTTATTTGTTTCTTTTTCTTTGTTACTCTTAACAGTTGACACTTTTCTGGTGGAAAGACATACTCCAGTTAGTTTCCCATTTTATCAATTCATCTAAGTCTTTTTGTAAAATTTTGCTATCTTGTTCTGATTTAATTGTTCTATAGATTATACAATCATCAGCAAATAACCTAACTTTTGTACCTGTTGAGATGTTGTTGGGTAAATCATTTATATAAATTAAAAAGAGTAAGGGACCTAGCACAGTTCCTTGTGGAACTCCTGAGTTAACCTTTATTGGTGCAGATTTAGATCCATTAATTATTACAGTTTGCTCCCTGCCCAAAAGGAAGTCTTGGATCCAGTGATGTAAGGAACCTGAGATTCCAAAGTAGTTAAGTTTTTTAAGTAAACTAAGGTGGTGAACTTTGTCAAATGCTTTTGAGAAGTCTAGTAATATTGTATCTATTTGATCATTTTTGTCTAAGCCTTTTGATAGTTCATCTATTAAACCTATTAATTGTGTTTCACATGATCTGTTTTTTCTAAAGCCGTGTTGATGTGGGCATAGGGCATTATATTTGTCAAGGTGGTTAACTATTCTACTATATATTATGTGTTCTAGTAATTTACAGGTGATACTAGTAAGTGATACAGGCCTGTAATTACCAGGGTCTGATTTATCCCCTTTCTTAAAGAGTGGAGTTACGTTAGCTAATTTCCAATCCTGGGGCACTTTACCCTGGTTTAGAGAGGCTTGAAAGAGAACTACAAGGATTGGGGACAGTTCATTGCTTAGTTCTTTTAATAATCTTGCAGGCAAATCATCTGGGCCAGTAGCTTTGTTTATTTTTAAGTTTTTTAGGAGTGAATGTATACCTATCTCATCTACAGTTATGTTACCTATTTCCTCCATTTTATTTAAATTTATTAAAACGTCCTTGTCGCCTGAGGCAGAAAAAGATGATGCAAAATATGTGTTAAGGATATTAGCTTTAGTTTCGTTATCATTATAGGTTTTATTATTTGAGCCTTTATTGTAACTATTCCTGAAGGTTCCATTTTTTTAGATTTGATAAAGGACCATAAGTTTTTATTGTTATCTTTGGTAATTACATTGTTTATATATTTATTTTGGAGGTTTTGACTAAGTTTTTGTGTCAAGTGTTTAATCTTTAAGTATTTTTTGTGTATCCTATATGAATAGGTAGCTTTATATTTCTTAAATAAGTTCTCTTTTAGTTTGCATAGCTTTTTCAATCTAGAATCGAACCAGCATTTGTTAATTTTATTTGATGCTAGTTTTTTTGGAACATTCTCATCCATTATAGTTTTTAGATTTGTTTTTATATCCTTCCAAATTTCTTCTACTGGGCTATTTGTGTTAAATTTACTTAGGAAATTTTGTTGGAAGTTAGCCGCTGATTGGTGTAGTTTTATTGAATTACATTTACTCCAAAGATAGATTATTCTTCTAGATATCTTATTAATTTTAGTTTTTATTGTATTGGTGACCCTAACAATATCATGGTCGGACAGTCCTGGAATTATTTTATAGTCTAAAACTAGTCCTGGTCTATTTGTTAGGAATAAATCTAGTGTTTTATTTTTCCTTGTTGTTGTTTTTACTATCTGTTCTAGGTTTATGTTGTTTATAGTGTCTAAAAAGTCTTCATTAATTTCTTTGTTAGTTTGATGGTTATCAATTGTATAATTTTTCCAATTTATATATGGAAGATTAAAGTCCCCCATATGTATATGTAATTCGAAAATATTATTATCGTCTTTTTCTGGTAGGGTTTAAAAATATACAGTAGTAACTTTAACAAACTTACGTCACCAATGTTTTAAAATTAATATTAAAAAATTAAGTTGACTTTTAAAATAGAGTAAATTTATCGGTAGGACTAGTTTTAAAAAAGGGATAAATTCTGGTTCTTCTGTAGCAGAAGACACAACACATCCCTAAATTTAAACTAAAAAATTTCAGGTCACACGTTTTTATAAACGGTGGATTAGCTATGGTTAGTGTCACACTATACGTTAAATTCATTGTATAGTTAGCGTTTGAAACAACAAAAACAACAACAACAAGAGCAATAACAACAACAAAAACAACAACAGCAACAAAAACAAAACAACAACAAAACAAAAACAACAACAACAGCAAAACAACAACAACAAAACAACAACTACAACAACAACAGCAACAACAACAGCAACAGCAACAATGAAACAACAACAAAACAACAACAATAACAACAACCACAAAACAACAACAACAACAAACAATAACAAAAAACAACAACAACAAAACAACAACAATAACAGTAACAAAAAACAAATAACGCTTAAAACTCTTGCCACTACACCCTAGGACCATCAAGGAAAAAGCAGAATTGTCATTGGAATAAGCGGCAGGCATCACTTCAAGATGGGAACAACATAATGAATTATGACAAAAAAAACTGCACCAAAAATAACTCGTTTTGAACCTCCGCGTAATATGTAAATTTTTCTCCGCTAGTGATTGGCTGTAGGAGTCATATGTGTTTGAGGGACCAATCGCTATAGATGACGGGACAGAAAGGACATAAACTTGCCTTTTATTATATAGGATGTAAACATTCTGAAAGCTCAAATCAAATAGTTTAAAAACTTTTCATTTTCTTGAATAATTGCCTTGAAAAAGCATGGTAATTACAATAATTACACTTTTAAAGTAAACGTCTTTTTTCTTCCCACAACAGCCTGCCCTGGTTCTAAATGGGGAGTCTATTGTGTGCTTAACTGTAGTCCACTTTTTTTGTACCAACAATACATGTGACATTAGTTATGTAAATTGTGATAATGGCTGTTTGCCTGGAGTCATGGGAGACTACTTTACATATTTACGTACTATTTGACCAGCGGTTACCAAACTTGTAATCATAACCGCTTTTTTTTTAAATGTTCGATACCCATAATCTTTACTTTGCAGGCTTATAGGTAATATTTAACAGGTAGAAATATTGACGCTCTTTTCATGTATTATAAATACTGTTTTTTCTTTTAGGAAATGTCAAGCATGTAATTTGACTAGATTTAATCTATGACCTAACAGTTGTTTCCCGTCAAACCTGCGCTACATAGTCATATTTGCATAAACTTGATCAGGACTCATTTAAAATCTTCCATATTAAACTTTAAATTGATTTTATACATTAAATCTAGAGTATGTGTTTCCTCTCAAAACAATATATCTTCGTTTAATTTATGTTTAAGCAAACCATAAAAAACATTTAATATGAAAGTGGATACGATACACATCAACAAATTCTGCTCTTCTTTTAAAACATGTTTTGTTTCTATGAGAAAGTACACAACGACAAAATTTTCGTTAAAATAAAGCTACATATCAGTAGAGAACAATATATTGTTGTAGGTCAATCTCAGGTACACGGCACTACCAACTCAACTAGATTTGATACATTTATCGTCTTTTATTGACCCGATAAACAGTATGTAAAGAACACTGTGTATACGACAGATACGTTTTAAGTTTTAAGACAAATTCTTAAACGTTGTTGATGTAAATGAAAAGCAAATTTGATGGTTTCTATATTTATATTAATCAATGCCGAATGCTCATCGATCATAAAATAGGCTCATAAGAAGATATTGATGGAGATTAAGTGCTGATGTCATTCATAACAAGGTCAGCTTTTGTTTGGACTACTTTTGTTTGGACTCCTATAGGATTCAAGGAGCATATTTTAAAAAAATTAATTTTAAAACTTTTAACTTATCTTCACTTACAATGCTAAATACTCACAAAAAATGTAGAAAAACTTAATAATTTAGAATTTGATTAAAGTAAACAACAGATACGATTTTAAATAAATTTTAAATGAAATAAATACCGCTGATTCCCTCTATGTTTGTATAGACGGTAACTTTAGATCTACAATCTACGAAATAATATAATATATTTAAAAATTGCTGAGTCCAAAAAGTTTCTCACACTTCTTCGACATGCCCCCTTATTTTAGATATGAGTAGTGCAGAGCAAAAGAAAAAGTGTTGTAGATCAAAACCAGAGCTCTAGTACACCGAGAGGATGCTTTTCAAATAAAAGGTGATGCTCCTTTTATTTATCTTAAAATATTTAATAATTATCATTTATTTTGTTAAATCATTATATTAACTTCACAGTCTTGTCTTTCTCTCTATCTGTATCTCTGTCTGTCGTGGTCCCGCGGAGAAACAAAAGTAAAAAATGACCCTTTCCCGTGATTCTATCGAGCAGAAAATTTGCACATAGACTTGTGTCACCTAACAATGCATTATATCGAAATTTCAAATCGATCGAAAATACCGTAATTAAATTAATGCATTTTTAGACGTATTGTTGAGGAGAGTGTATGACTACGTTTCCGTCACTGAGAACAACAGAGAGCACGTCGCCGAAGTTACCCAAATGTAGAGAAAACAAATTTACAGCCATGTTGCCAAGTTGGAGAGCAACAACTTCGTCTATGATATTTTCCCAGAAATATGCGACCGAAAGAAACAGACAGTTACCTGATGAAGGAATTGGTATAACATTGAACAAAGCTTTTTTTCCTTGAAATACATTCGAAGCGGTGTTTATGTTCGCTATGAAAGAGGAAAAGAACGGGCATAAACATAAACATTTTTTAAAATTACGCCGCTGGGGCTTGAAACTAAGACCTTCCGCATGTCAGGCGGATGTAAAAATTGATACACTACGAAATACTGTACTCTGTGAAGGATCAACGAAAGTGGATGCAAAAAGAATTGCTAGTCTCAAGACATTCCCCAACCCTCCACTACCTTCGCTTGTCAACCGTTAACTGTGATTACTTGGCCCAAGCGAGGGTCATTCATCATGCTCATATGCACATACTCGCTTAGGTGAATTATATATATACTAATGCATTACCCGTCAAAATGACGGATGTTTTCAAAATATATTTCAGTTGAAATATATTAATTTGGAAAAATCACACATCTGAATAAAAAATAATGTAATACAGAACTTTCATTAACTTTAATTCAAACATTCCTTTAACATACTTCGAAACATTTATATTTCAATGCATACACATTAAAATTCGACTATAAATCATCACTGTTAATTTCTTTGCGTGGACAATTTGTTTTTCTTAAAAAAATATTTTTAAAAAAAAATTTCCTGGAAATGACTGACGGTCATCCACCCCTTCAAGGGAAGCCGAAACAGGAGTAGCGGTGACATCACAGGCGCTTTGATGTCACCGTCAAACGATGTGGGGTAACACGCATTATCTTGTTGATTCTCAAGCTTGAGGAAAACTTAGGGATTATAAATGATAATTATTTTAATTTTTTGTTACCTTCAGTGGCCCGGCAGCCAATGGCCCACTTACCACCCCTTTGAGAAGCACTGTTCTACGTCACTTCGCTTCTTTCTTTTCCTTGTATACAATGCATACATTTTTTTTCCTTCAAAATCTCACTTATCATGAAATATCGGTGACGTCAATATCGGCACCTACACATGTTAACAATACCGATATTGCCGATATCGTTATATCGGAGCCGATATATCGGCTTGCCGATGTATCGGTAGACCCCTACACCTAATCATTAAATTCATGTTGACCCGCAGATCGCATGTTCGTCTTTAAATTTCGCTGTTTGACGTGACGCCATAATAAATAATTTTTTACACACAATTCAATGATATCGGTAACACTGCCTCTTGGGATTACATTTGATGTTTGTCGAAAGTCACCGCCTCAAATCAGAACTTCTCCACCAATTGTTCGAGTGTCATTCATGATTTCTCTAAGCTACAGATCAATGACTCACAGGGAGTGAGTAGATAACATAGACGCCTCATCAATTATTATCATAGATGCTTCTTTGAGTTTGTTTGATTGAACCGAAGGAACCTTCATATTGGAAACAGATGTTTCATTTTCTGATAATGGAATTTTAAATCCACTATGGGCGGTTTGACCACCTGCCAATAAATCTGCTGCAATTCCTGTTATTGCAAAAGCTTTAACATGTTTTCCTTTTCCACGTGCTAAACACATCAAAGTATTGCAAAGATACGTCTTTCCCGAGCCTCCAGGCCCACAAATGAAGATGAACCGTGATTCTGCCTGTTCAGTAGTAAACGTGTTCTACAATTTGAATCGGACCTGGTTCAGGCATATTGAAATCGCTTTATTTCTTTCCATGCATTCTTAAAACGGCCTCGATATCTTGAAGTGCTTTTTTTCTGGTACGAATCCATCGAATTGTCTTATATAATCGGATATATAAACCTCCCTATAAATTGTTTTATTTCATCATGTACAATCCCATTTTTTGATTTCAACTCGACAGAGGCACAATCATAACCTTTATAAATGTATTTGTAAATATATTTAATGTCCTTAATAGATTGGCATGATTCTACGTTGATATGACAATTATATTTACGTGTAAGGAATTTATTATAAGGAACAACAAAACTATTGTCGACAGTCCAATTTCCTAATGTAACTTTTATTCCTTCACGTCTTCGATAAATAGGATAACCATCAACTTCTGCAATAGTATGTGGAGAAAATTGTTTCGGAAATTTCTTGATGCATTCATTATTTTCAATACACGGTGCATTTGGGTTTTGTTCACTGCATGGACCATGTATCATTGTACGAATGACTGTCTCATACAGCTCTGATTCATGATTACAATCAGGTATTTCAGCACAAATAAAACAATCAACCTTTTCAACTGTGTTAGTTTTACAATCATCGGCAAGAATAAAGAGCATGTGCGTGTGAGAAAGTCCTCGTTTCTGAAACTAAATTGTATACACATAAGCTTTAATATGTTCAAACACTCTATTCATAACCATATCTTGAATGAGTGATTTTAATTTGATGTTGAAAATGCGTGTAACTAAATCCGGTCTATCACTCGGCTGTTGGCCTTCGAACAGGTTGTCTCGAATTGCAGGCCAATTTGGATTGCATGTCATAGTTATAAAGAGATCAGGTTTGCCTTGAGTTGCAACAATTGCCATTGCATCTTGAAATTTTTCTCTCATGTTTCGGGTTGATCCTTGAAAAGATGATGGCAAAATCACTATGCGACCAACAGATATTCCTTGACGGACTGCTGCATCATTAAGATAATCCATTAACCCTCTATATTGTTCAACACGCAAACGGCTTTGTTGATTTCTAATGAAATTAAGATTATTTGCCTCGACTTGTAGATGAGAATCAACAGCCCACTGTTGAAATAGTTTTCCGCCATTTAGTATCGGATTTAATCTATTGAATCTGATTGCTATTTGAGCAACTTTCCATTGTATAAGCGATATATGAGTTCTTACTCTACCAGGTCGATTTTCAAGATTTATTTGTTTATTTGGCTGCCAGCCAGCCTCACCGAAAGGAGAGAACAAAACATATATCATTGCATCTAAATGTGGACTCAGAATAATTAACTTTATTATAGGTTGATCTGCATCTCATGGATATACTCTAAAATCTCTTTCAAACGGTGGCTCACCATCAGCGGAACGAATTATCATAGCCACTTCGTCTACAGTTGGTAAATTATATCGTCGTCGATCAGTGTTGCGGCAACGTCGAAAGGCCATGTTGACTGTTGGTAACGAATGATTATTTTGTTCTGCTCACTCTTTCCTTCTTGTTCAATTTCACCTAGCATACGATTTGCTTTTGCATAAATATTATTCTGTCGAATTATTTCATCTACATTTTGTATGATATTTGCATCCAATCTTTGATTTGCTTGATGTTGTATTCTTTGAGCGTTTGCCATTGCAGAATTGATAACAAAAAGTTGACAATATTGTCGTTGAGCTCCATCTTCTGGATGTATGTGCCCAGACCGATGACAAATTTGTCCATGAACTCGGAATACATATGGCCCACGTCCTGATAAATGATCGACATGTGCACCCATTGAGGCAAATGATAAAGATGAATTATATGTTCTTATATTTTCATGAAAATTTCAATAATGTGGATGTGCTGGATTACTAAAAAAAATTCTTGCAGATATAGGGAAAAATCTCGTCTTTGTTGACCATCTACCTCCAGCAAAACAATTCCCTTATGGCAACAATATTGAAATGTTCCATCTTATGATTTTTCCGCGGGAAAATTCAGAGATGCACAATAATCACATTGTTGATCCATAACGCCACAACTTTGAATTTCCAGTTCATTTTCGATAAATATGTCATTTGTTGGGATAGTAGGACGATGTCTGATTCTTGACGTTTGAAATTTTGCTGCAAGTTGAACTCGTCGAGTTGCTGCTTGATTTTTAGATTTTTGCGCTTGTCTATTGGCACGGGATATTTGTTGTCGTGCTTCTTCTTGAGCTCGCCGAGTTGCCGCCTGCTGATTCATTCTTTCCATAGTCGATTGGCACGGGGTCTTTGTTGTTGTGCTGCTTCTTGCGCTCGCCGAGTTGCCGCCTGCTGATTTGATTCTTGCAATATTCGATTGGCACGTGATATTTGTTTCCGTACTGCTTCTTGTGCTCGCCGATTTGCCGTCTGCTGATTTGATTCTTGCAATCGCCGATTGGCACGTGATCTGTGCATTCGAGCTGAAGCTTGCACTCTAGTTGCCTCTATTTGTTTTGACTCTGGCATTATCTCCATCTTTGTTGTCATTCACTCACGATTCATTCGCGAAACACGTTCCTCTCGTGTTTCGTTATTTATGTAAGAGTACAAATTAAGTACAAACCATTGCATTAATGTTATTTTGTGGAAAGTCCCGTCTTTGTTGACCATCTACCTCCAACATAAGAGCTCCCGTAAATATGGCAGAAATTTTTATCCAGGTCGTTCGAAAAGAGTTATTTTTTGTGCATTAATTGTTTTCAAGGTTTTTTTTAGACTTGCGCATTCTAAGAGAAAAAAGAAAGGCATCATTTTGGTTTCGAGATTAAAAGAGCGTGTGATATTTCTCGCCGTAAAATATTATGTGACGTCATTGTTTGAGCTATATTTTAATTTTGGAAAAGGGAACGATGTGAAATGAATACTATTTAGAACGCAGGCAATAACATTCACTTAAGTTACTTGGGCTTTTCAAAAAAGTGAGTGCTATAGACGCCCCTGAATTCCTTTGAACAATAAAAGCTACTAAAATTAGTTTTTATAGTTTTCATTGTACAATTTGTTTGTGCATTTTGTATTTTATTTAAAAGCTGTATCGTAGTCCCATTCTATATGATCTATTAAAATAAAAGCCACAACTGACACAGACACGGCAATAACCAAAGTAGTTTCAAGAATAGGGACATTGGACATTTTGAAAAAGCGAACGATTTAAAAAGAGCCGTTTATAGTTTGGATGATTAAACAATATAATTTGCAATTGTCACGGAAGTAGTGTCTGTCAGTGTCAGTCAGTCCTACGCTATAGGGTTGGTCATAATATGGCGGAGAACTATTAATAGAAATATTGGGGCTATATTTATCTTTTTTAAGGTCAGATTTCATCAAAATTTAATAAAAGAAACGAGTCAATATGTAAATGTAGGTATATTGAGAAGGATGTATTTTGTCGGCTATTTGTTAATTCTTCGTTAATTTAAGACAGCAAATTGGACTTGAAAAAGGAAAAAAAGTTTCGTAATTTTACTATTCTAACAATTTTGAGAACATTGTGATTCGACTGTATTTATGCTTCAAAACATTGTTCCGCTAAAATGTAATCTAAAAATAGAACATTACTCATTGAGCTATGACGTTTTTCGGCTTTAGAAATGATCAACCCTATGCGAGGTAACTCCCCATAAAAAAAAATAAAAAGTTGCTTTCGAGATTATAACAAAATGTGTTGCTCACCATAAAATATTGTGACGTGACGTCATTATTTGAGCTTTTATTAATGTGTGAAGGTAACGATGCAAAAAGAGCCATGTTTTATTTGAAGTAATAAATATAATTATTATTATTTTGTATTAATTGTCCGTTTTTGTGTATGTGTCCATGTCAATATTACGTACGTAATTATAAATTTCATTTTCTATATTAATATATAACATTCGTTTTTCGGTTTATGAAATTTACAATTGGTTGTCGTTCGGTTGTCAAGTTTCGATGCGTTTTGAACTACAAAGCCATTATTCATTACTGCAAATGAAATTTGTCAACCTATGCTTCAGTTTAGCGTTTGTTTTTCTGTTATACATGTCAGGGGTATGAGAATCACTGTGAGTGAATGGTTGTTGACAGGTATGAACTCCTGTCACGGGAATAATGTCTAGTGATGTCTGAGTGAACTTCTGGTCACACGGGGTGCGACGCCAGGGTCAGTTGAGACCAGTTTGGGGGGTTTATAAGGGACGAGCTGAGTGGAGGCAGAGGAGTTGCGAGGAGTTATTGGACAGTTGTGTACTTCGCACAGTGTTGTGCGGTCAGACCGGTCAGGGTAGACCGGGGAGCTGCAAGGTCTCAGTAACACAGAGTTGAGTTTAACGTCGCCCAGAAGCGGTCGGGTCGGACCGAGGGGACTTAGAAACCTTGTGTATTTACGTAGATCTGAAGAGGACTTGAGCATGGGCCCAGGAGCGGTCGAGTCGGACCGAGGGCATGCTTGAGCATACAGCCAGTTATATACAGATGTATTTGATGTCAAGGCAAGACAGCCAGTTTGTACAGTTGTTTATAGCAGAATAAACATTGCATTGTTAAACAGAATTGTATCATCTCTTGTGTGTTGTGTGTAGCGGAGAGCAAAGCAATAATCCACCAACGAATGAGACCCTAACATGGTGGCCCGTGCCAACGAAAGAGTCTCAGGATTGCCAAGCACCGCCAACAACACAAGAATCGACTTGAGAGAAACGACGAAAACACATCAGTGCAGAACCTACTGTACTAGCTAGTACTAGGGGTCGGGTACATACCGTACAAGTCGCAGGAGAGTCAAGCGTAGGGCGTAGGGCTTACGCCTCGAACCAGAACCAGTTAATAGTTACGACGAAACCTAACACCGTAACCACATCAGCAAAACAACGACGTCGGAACCAGCACAGTATTGACGTCTGAACCAGCGACGAACACAGGCAGTCAGGGCGTCGACAGACGGTGCCAACTACGAGAGAAGACGATTACAAACTGTACCGGGAGGTCAAGTTGCAGAACCAACCATCCCGCCCCAGCTACAGTGGGACCCTGAGGAGCCGAGACGACCCACAGCACCACAGTTCAAATCGGGACAAGATCGAGAAGATATTCAAGGTGGAGAAAAACATTAATAAGTGACAAGGAAACTGCAAAAAGTGTGACTTTGTGAACTTCTTACGAATGGATATTTATTGTGTAATGGGACTTTCATTGTATATGGATATTATGTCTGAAATATAACCCACAGTAAGTACGTACTTAATTACTTATAAAATAGTGTTAAATTGGGAAAGTGTGCTATAGCAAGATTGATCTGTTAGATAATATATATAGATATAGCATACCTGTCATATATAAACGAACAATATAAAAGATAGATAACATAATGGCGGACAAGGATAGATGGTGGGTTAATAAAATTGAGGAAGTATGGGCAAAGTGGCATAATGAGGATGAAAAATTACTGAGACAAAACGAAGAGAGACAAAGACAGCGACAGATAAAAGATGAGAAAAAACGGAGACAATACGAAAAGAGACAAGCAAAAATAGAGACAAAAAGACAGAGAAGGGCTATAGAGGAGACAGAAAACTATGACAGTGAAGTTATTAACTGTGAGGAAGAACTCTATGGAATAGCCAGTATATATTGCGAAGATCCATATCTAACGGAAGAGGTTTATAGGGTGGCGGACCCGTCAGCGGGCCAGTTTAAATATTATAGACATGAGAATCCCGAAGAACCGGTCAATATCGTAAGGTATGAAAAGGAAAACATGATCCAGGGTGGTCACAAGTACAAGAGTAATAAAGTTACTGAAGTTTATGAGAATTCCCCTAAGAACAGGAGACAATATATAAAGAAAGATGAAGAATCGGACAAAAAAGAAAAGGAAATTAGGTTACTTAAAAACCGTAATGCCGAAGATAAAAAAGAAATAGATTGGTTAAACTTGGAATTGGCAGACAACCTGAGCCTTGTAGACAGGCTAAAAGCTGCATTGTTCAACAAAGATAAGGAAATAGCGGAACACACAGATACAGTAAATGAATTACAATCAACAGTACGTAGCGTTCAAAATAGACTTAAAGAACTAGAAAAAGTAGACGAGGAACACAAATTAAAACTAGAGGAAAATGAAGTTGAGAAATGGGAATTAAGAACGAAAATTGTCGAAATGCACGGCCTGTTAACTCAAAATGAGACAGAAAAATCAAGCTGGCTCAAAACGATTGAAGATACAGATGGTAAACTAGCAGAGATGGAGATACATGTAAACAAGGCAAATCAAAAGATAACAGAGTTGAAGAAGTCTGAGGCTGAAAAAGATGAAATATTAGAAAAATTACAGAGGGAAATAAAAGAAAAAGAGAGAGAAAACATAGAAAGGGAGAGAAACCTAATGATTACGCAAAACAATCTGAGTAGGAGTTTAGTAGACAAAGATGAGTTATTAGAAGAATTGAAAAGAGAGCACAAAATAAAACTGAATAAAGCTGAAGTTAAGTCCATGAACTTGGAAATGAAAAGTACCGAGATGGATGAAGTGTATTCTAACTTGATAAAAATATTCAAGGGGAAAGATGAAAAACTAGCAGAGATGGAAATAAACTTAATCATTGCAAACCAAAATATAACAGGGCTGAATAGGACGCTGGATGTTAACGACGAACTTATGGAAAAATTACAGAGGGAGCTAAAGGAAAGAGAGATAGAAAACAAAAATATTAAAGAAAGACTGACTCAAAAAGAAGAGGAGAATAATCAGTTAACCCTAAAGGTAGCACGTAACAAAGAAGACATAACGGAATTATGGCGAATCATAATGGACAAAGAAGAAAAAATGGCTGACTTAAACATCAGGTTGACAGAGAAAGATATGACAGCTATGGTGCAGAGAAAGTGCAAGACGCTCCATATTATTGCTGAAAAAACCGTACGAAAATGAGAACAAAGAGTTGATAGAGAAAGAGGAAATTGTTGACAAAGGTCGCCAAGTGGACATAGAAAAAAT
Organism: Ampullaceana balthica; assembly: GCA_944989445.1. Taxonomy (NCBI): domain Eukaryota; kingdom Metazoa; phylum Mollusca; class Gastropoda; family Lymnaeidae; genus Ampullaceana; species Ampullaceana balthica. The sequence continues at coordinate 379,383 of CALYLW010000468.1, read as the reverse complement.
TAGTGACCCAGATAGTAAAGAAGAGGTGAAGCCCTCAGAAGGAAAAAAAAGTACACAGGAATGTAATGCTACTAAGGAGGGAAAAACTGAGTTGACTACCAATAGGGTAGAAACAAGCAAGCTCACAGAAAAATATGACAATGACATGTGCTCAGCGGGTCATAGCTTGGAGTTGGGGGACACAGAATACGTGTGCGACATCCAAACACATAGCATGGTAAACGTTGCACAGTTATGTAGGGACATTGACACAGTACGGTCAAGACGGGCCGGGAATAGGCAGACCGTGACCGGAAAAAGCTCACAGGACAGGGGTCAGAATCGGCTTAGGGTCAAGTCGCGTTACAGTGACCCACAGACAGAAAAAGGCTTTACGGGTACATTACATTGCGGACTGATGTTTTTGTGGATAGTCATACTGAAAACATTAAGTCTGGTGGGGGGAAATTGCCGGTTCGCTGAGCTGTTAAAAACCACAAACGTGATCTCGATAGGTCAAGGAGAAGTTAAAGGAGGTCAGAGTTATTTTGACACGAGTTGGGAGACTGGTATAGCCATTAGGGAAATACCGACTAGGCTTGAGTTAGTACACATAAGCCTGTATAATGGAAACCAGGGTCGTGTTTTGTTTAGGATTGGGGACAAACGTAATATCCCACCCTCAAATACAATGGCTATGATTTTTTTCAATGTTATGAATTTATTTGGCCTGTGTATTGAAGTATATGAATATGATGATATTTGTTATGATGATGATGTGGGTTTTGTGTTAACTATGATAAAGGATGTATTGTGGGGTCTGGGTGACCTCATGCCATTTTTTTCCATGTATTGATGAGGTAGCCTTGTTGCCAGTAGTATACTGGGTATTTTTTTCAGACGCGTTTCGAGGTTCATGGCCATTGGGTTATTGATATAATAAATGTTCGCCCATGGAGACCTCATGCCAATTATTTATTTAATGATGAAGGGAAATTTGTTGATAGTTATTAGGAATATTGATGATTATGATATTGATTATGCATTGATGCATTGACTATTATGAAGATGCTTTGAGAATATTTGTGATGAGTATTATTGTAGGTTTATGATGATACGGATAAACAGGATCCCGCTATGGGGACATTAAAGATACATAGGACATGGACTGTCCGTACAGGGTCCCTCTATGGGGACAGTTAAAGATACGTAGGAGGACAAGGACTGTCCGTACAGGATCCCGCTGTGGGGACGTGAAATATAAATAGGAGAAAAGTGACTGTTCCTTATAGGTCCCATGATATGGACAGAGCTAGTTGTAATTAAGGACAGACTTAATTGCAATGTGGGGTATTATAATTATTTTTCAGGGCAGGTTGTTACAGATAACATTCTCATGTATTCAACCTTGCATTTGTAAATATTTAACATGTTTTGTGTGGGGCTGTAACAGTCCAATTTTTTAAGATAATTTTAGAATGTTATGTAAATATGTAACCATGATATGTATTGATGACAATGTGCCCACGATATGGGTGAGCACGATGAATTATGCTGGGACTGTTATAAATTTTCATGATTTTCAAGATGTGTTGTGAGTGGGTGTGAAAGGACAGTGATTCCATACCCTGACGTTTTTTTTGTGTTTATGGATGTTGTAAATAGAAGATTCTACACGGTAGTAGAATCTAAGGGAAGAGGGGGGACATGTCAGGGGTATGAGAATCACTGTGAGTGAATGGTTGTTGACAGGTATGAACTCCTGTCACGGGAATAATGTCTAGTGATGTCTGAGTGAACTTCTGGTCACACGGGGTGCGACGCCAGGGTCAGTTGAGACAAGTTTGGGGGGTTTTATAAGGGACGAGCTGAGTGGAGGCAGAGGAGTTGCGAGGAGTTATTGGACAGTTGTGTACTTCGCACAGTGTTGTGCGGTCAGACCGGTCAGGGTAGACCAGGGAGCTGCAAGGTTGCAGTAACACAGAGTTGAGTTTAACGTCGCCCAGAAGCGGTCGGGTCGGACCGAGGGGACTTAGAAACCCTTGTGTATTTACGTAGATCTGAAGAGGACTTGAGCATGGGCCCAGGAGCGGTCGAGTCGGACCGAGGGCATGCTTGAGCATACAGCCAGTTATATACAGATGTATTTGATGTCAAGGCAAGACAGCCAGTTTGTACAGTTGTTTTTAGCAGAATAAACATTGCATTGTTAAACAGACTTGTGTCATCTCTTGTGTGTTGTGTGTAGCGGAGAGCAAAGCAATAATCCACCAACGAATGAGAGCCTAACAATACACTTTGAGATTGCTTATTTGTATGTTAAAAAAAATAACATATTTAAAAATCGGACTCCTCCCCACAATAGTTTTTTTTAATTGTTATTTACATGTAATATTTTAATGCGTCTTAGACTAATTTTGAATTAAAAATCTTTGCTTTTAATATAGAAACTGGAAGGGGTGCTGACTTGACAATAATGAAAACGTTTATTAGAATTCCTAAAACGTGTATATTAAAGTTGATACTTTAATATTTTCTTTTATCCAGTGCTTAACTTTACTTCAAAGGTTTCATGCAAAATAAATATTTCGTTGTTATTCATATTTGTAAATAGTTTACAATTTTTTATTTACATGTTTTTGATAATGTAAAGGTAATAATGTATGGACCAATGGGCGCATAAACTGACAAGTCATAATAGATCTTGAAAAGGTGCTGACTTGATAACAATAAAAACGTTTATGTGAAATACTAACACGTGTATATTAAATTGTAAATATGATTAACAGTTGATAAGTTAATCTTTCCTGTTATCCTGTGACAAACTTTGCTTACTAAGTTTCATGCAAAATAAATAGTTCTTTCTTATTAACATGTGTAACATTACAGTTTATTTTTTACATGTTTTGATAATGTTGTGGTAATAATGTATGGACAAATGGGCGAATAAACTGACACGTCATAATCATCGATGAAGCTTAAACGGCTTCAAATCACACATATGCGTGATGTGGATCACATTACAGTCACATAATTTATTTTTAACGCACTGTGCTGTATTATTGGTGCTCTCATAATTGGTGCGCACTATTCCATGCCGCAAGTTAACGTCCGGCTGACTCCTCAGCAATATTTGTTAATACGTCGAACTTCAAACTTCTTTGCCGCAGTATCACTTTATGCTGTGTGTAATTCACTATGAATTAACTATTATCATGATTATATCATTATTATTCATGCAAACTTATATAACGCGAAGCATAAGCTTGGAGGTTTTCTCATAACACATGTATTCATATATATAATCAAAATATATACTCTGCTATGTCCGTTCGTGACGCTAGATTTTAGAAAGCCCACCGCTAAAAAAAAATAACCTTGAAAAATATATTGCACACCCCAAAAAACCCCACCATTTTCAAACGTCCGCATAAAATTGTTCAATATGGAAAAGAGATTTAATTTTTCTCTATCTTTGTCTCTACATTTTCTGATTATTTACTATGCGGCTTTCAGGGAAAAGGGACAATTACAAAAACTGAAATATATCCATTTTGAAAACTCCCTTCATTTTTGACGGGTAAATTAGTTAAATTTAATAAAATAAATGTATTTTATTTTTGAAAGTGGTCCTCGTAAAAAGTATGTCATACCAATCTCCAAGAAAAGCTTAATTATCAGATTAAGTTTGCCCTTACTACAGGTGGAGTTTTAATTTGCACTCATCAAAACTAATAGCTGTCTCTTCATTTTATTTAACATTAAAAAATATCACTGTTATGTTTCACTCTCTCACAAACGCTGCTGCACCACTCACTATGTTAATTCAAATAGAAAATGTCACACTAATTCTGATTTATCTTATATCTGTGTTAACAGCTGACCAATGTCCACTGTGGTCTGGATCTACTTACAGCGGTGGCAAATGTTACAAGTTTTTTCCGGAGACCAAGAATTGGATTGATGCTCAGGTCTGATAGATTTTATACCAGTTTCATAATTATTATACATTAATTTCATTCTATTTTTTACTACATAGATATTAGAAATATTTTAATGCAAAACATTATTAAGCATTACTACAGGTATTGTTTAAACACAAGTTTGTGATTTATTGCAAAAAGGTTGAAAATGGTTCAAAACTTATAAAGAAGGCAGTGCATTTCATTGAACGTCTCCACTAAATTCTTTTTCTTCTGGAATTGTCTACTCTCATTCTTTACAATTGAAGTAAAACAATTGAGGATTTAAATACACGCCTGTAAGATGACAGTGTTTGTATTTAGTTTAAGTATGTAAGGCGATCAAGAATGTTATCTCTACCTGCGGGAGTAACACCTAAATAATTTTTTAATCAAGGTGTAACCTAATACATTGATACCCTCAGTTATTACAGTGATTTTTATCACGCATTCGTTTTTAATTTATTAAAACCTTCAGTTAACCAAAGGGGCGCGGTGGTCGGTCGGTCGGCAGCACGCTAGTCTGTCGTACTGAGAGTCACGGGTTTCAGTATCACTTACAAATTATTGGAAGTCAATTAAAAATAATAATAATAAATACCGGCTGATAAATAATAAGAAATTTCCTGACGATTACACGAACACTTTGGTTTTAAACTATTGACTTACAGGAATGTTCAAAATGTTGATAAAGTTTGCCTACCATGGTTCTAACACTTCGCCTAATTATCCAACCAAATGGAAAGCGTATTAAACTAATGGCATTAATGTAGACTGACTCAGAGACAGAAAATGACGACAGCTCTTCTGATGAATTACTGTGTTACAAAATGGAGATGAATGTTCCTGAATCCATTAACCCTCTACAATGGTGGAAAATTAATGAACACCGATATCTGATGTCATTCCTTGCTAAGACCGTTTACTGCATACCAGTTACCTCAGTTCCGTGTGAATGATTGTTCAGCTCGATTGGTTACATTGTCAGTTAGACTCGCACATCTCTTGGACCAAATAATGCCAACGCACTTATCATTTTGCAAAGTTGGTTAAAAGATGACATATAAAGGAAATATCCCATTGTTATTTAGATTTTCAACAATAATGTTTAATAAGTGTTACTTATGACATCATTAATTTTAATTTTTTGCTTTAATCGAAATTAACCATTAATTAATCGTTAATTTTTCAAACATTAACGATTAAATTTAAATTAATCGTTAACAGTCCTAATTAAATACATATTTTAAAAATAAAACCAACACAACTAAAATTGTTAATGTAAAATAAAAAAAATATTTAAAAAAAAACATGTAAATTAAATAACAAGAAATTATATGTTTTTAAAAGTGAATGATATTTATGTTCCTAATGGAATGAAACAATGAACAATCCCCAGAACGGTGGTCGAGTGGCAGCGCGCTGGACTGGCGTACCGATGGTCACGGGTTCGAATCCATGTGAAGGCAAAGATTGGTTCCCGGGGCCTAGGGCGTCCCTGAGTCACTTAGCTCCAAAGGGTACCTAACACTAGTTAGGCGGCTGGGTAATGCGTGGAACCCTCATAGCCAGGGCCTGTGAAAGCTGTATCACTTGCCAACAGATCATCCGTCATGGTCTGTGGACGCAATTATCTTCTGCATAGAAGGAGCGTCTGTATAGATAAGATAAGATACTTGTAATACTTTATCAAGCCTCTCTAAATCAGAGTTTAGTGATCCGGTATTTGAATTAGTTAACGTAATTCCCCTATTTAAAAATGGTAATAAATCAAATCCGTGTAATTATAGACATGCTTCACTTTAATATTATCCCTTGTAAATTACTAAAACACATGGTAGAAGAGTTCCTACACTAACATAATATTATATGCCCGCATCAACATGGCTTTAATAACACAATTAATTGGCATGACAGAAGATCGGTCAAAAGGCTTAGATAATAATGAAGTATATACAATTATGCTATAGTTCTCAAAATTATTTGGCAAAGTCAACCATTTTAGTTTACTAGGAAGTTAATTAACTTCTTTGATCTTCTGTATAGAAGGAGCATCTGTAACAGATAATATAATTTAAGATATATTTTATTTGTGAATTTGTGAAATTATAAAATTCATTTAAATCAAATATGAAACAACTGACAACATTAAATTACATTTTAATTTACAGTAAATATTTTTTTCCACATGCAAGGTTTTACTTTTTAAATTTTCTTTTACAAAAATTGTATGCTTTAAATTTGTGAGCATAAAGTATTTTATCCTAATTTTTGTAAAATATAGTTTATTAATAACGTCACCTGATTGGTTTTTGTGTGTTTTTAAAAAAAATATTTTATGAAGAACAAATGCGTTTCATAAATAATCAAGTTTATTCAAATGTTACTATTTTTAAACACTTTGGAATAAAACAAGTAAAAGCAAAAGACATAATTTATATGTTTTTAAATGTAGATAACATTAAATAACTATTTCCTTTCAGGCGTACTGTCGGTCACTTCCGGGTGGAGGCACGCTTGCCCAATTTACATCAAACACGAATTTTTCTCAATTTATACCCCCAGAGTTTGGAAACGTATCGGGAGGTTAGTAGGGATTCTTCAGAATTAATACCGTTATTTCTCTTTCATTAATTTTTTTAAGAATTTATTTTTTTACGTTCTATACGTGAAAGAAACTATAGATCTCATGTTTAATCTAATTTATTTTTGTTACTTTAAAATGTATTCATGTAATCAATTTGCACCGTGAATTTTGCTTTAACACTGGGTAAAATTGTTGTAAAAGTGTCTTTTTAAAGATAAATACTACATTAATGATTGATGGACACATTTAAACTACCATATGATGGGATTAATTTCTAAATTATCTCTTCCAGTATATGAAACAAATTTAAAACATTTTTTAATCAATATGGTAATAATATACGAATTAAAATAATTTTAATAAAGCTAACTTGAAAATAAACTTTACAATATGAATAATATGAAGTGATGTTATTACTTTTCGTAAGACACATTTAGACTTTTTTAAAAAAAACGCTTATTTTTTTTCTTCAAATAAATAAAATAAACGTTACACTGTTATCTTTCGAGTCAGTACAGAATCAAGAAAAATTTAAGAGTACAAATTATTATTAAAACTTAAATTAAAACAAAAATAAATAAACCATTTTTCATGAAACTATGACAAAGCATAGAAATTTGTATTCCATCTACAAATTATAATATTTAAAGTTGTTAATAAGGTTAGCTGATAGTTTATAATTGTGCAATATATCAATGAGATTCTAACCCAAAGAACTCTTATCTTAAAGTTTGGTTTGGAGCAAATGACATCAAGACAGAAGGAGTTTGGAGATGGGCTGATCAGACACAAGCATTTATAGACAACCTGTGGAATGCTGGTGAACCAAATAACCACTTGTCCGAGGACTGTGCCCAGATACTTTTTAAAGAACGCAAAGCTAACGATACATGGTGTATAAACCAACTACCGTTTGTTTGCATGCAAGGTTTGTAAGTCTCAAGTATTTTAATCGTTTGCATTGCATAAGTTTTGATCTTTTTCAAATATTCCACATCTTTTATTAGCATAATTAAGACATGTTTCTCGACAATAAATATTCTTCTTCGCGCTTTTCATTTATTTTTATGCAGAAAAGAGTTTCGTAAATTACATTTTTTTTAAAAAATGTATTATTAGTACATCAATACATTTTAAAATAATAATAACAGTAATGATTTATTTAATTAAATTAATTAAAATATTGCCCAGCAAAACATTAGCCTTCTTACAAAGCTCAGGTTATACAGAGCTCTCGTTAAAAACATAGACCTGTATGAATGTGAGAACTGGACACTACTAGAAACCTCTGAAAGCAGGCAGCAGGCATTTTTAAAAAATGCATGAGAAAAAATTATTCAGATCCACTTACAACTCCTAGTGCCCGGGTTTCCCAAGGGGTTCGCGGAGGGTTTTCACTAGGTCACTAACTGATACATTTGACTAAAATAATATTCACTATAATGCAATATTGCACTGATAAATTTGTACTCTTACATATAAATACATTTAACACTAATGCCGAATTGAGATGTTATAAGAGTATTAGAGATTAGTATACATAGCTATAAGTACAGTCTATTAATTTATTTTCAACAGTTAGGACTCCAAAAACAATATTAAACAAGTGACAGTCATATGTTCTTTAAAGTTGGCTTTGTGAATGGTCGCAGGGCATCTTGTAAACGGATGCATACTAATCAACAGGGCAGCATGGTTCGTTAAAGGAGAGGGGCGGGGAGGTTCGTTTGGCGTGTGCGTTTATATATATATTGACGTGCTCTATTATTTCTTCCTATAAAGCCCTGAGCCTAGAGATCATTTGATTCCTAATTGCGTTTCTTATTGTTGACTTACCCTTAAAACTTTACTGAACATTGTTACTTTATCACCACCTGACCCTGTGGGTAGTCTCCATCACTCGCCTAGCCTTAACGTTGTATCCACGGCATCGGCGCCAATCTTAGAATATTTCAGTCTTACTGAACATTTCATATTTCAAGAAGCTCTGGATTAGTTGTGACTAAAATATATAAATATATGAATTTCGGATTTTTATAATTTGCTTACCAATAGAAAAGAGAAGCCCAAAATGCGTACTATGCAAAGTTGTTCCCAAGCTATGAGTCTTTGAAACTTTCAAAACGAACACGTCCCCTAGAAACGAAGCATTCAGATCACGCTAAAAAGATTTGGAGTGCTGTCGTAGGCATGCGATTAGTTGCAAACCTCAGAGACTTGATCAAACAAGAAATCTTCAGGAAACGAGCACAACATTATAGCGTCGTATAAAAACGCATTGGACTTTGCCAAGCAAAAAAAATTAAAAAAATTACGCTAAAAGGAGAAGAGCTAAAAATAAAGTTTTCAAAAAAAGTAAAAAGCTAGCTCCCCAATCAATGTAACCAATGCATGATTGATTCACAGGTAAAAAATATCCAAACTACTCTGCTAGAGTTACTTAATTCGCTTATAAATCGTATATTGCGCCGAAGTTGGACCTAAACACTCGTTTGTTTAATGAACTGTGCAAAGACATGGATTCTAATCTCAAGGTTCTTCTTTTCTATACTGCAGTACGCTGGATGTCGACAGGAAATGTGAATAGCGTCTTTGAACGAAAGGACGTAACCAGGTGTTTCCCGGAAATGCAAGAGTAGCATGACCTTTTGTTATTTTGTAACGAAAAAAATTGATTGAAAGAGTAGAATATTTAGTTGATATATTAGAAGACATAAATGTGCGTAATCTGAATCTTCATGAAAAGGAAACAGTTAATATCGCATGTCACTATAATCCTGGGACATTTTTATCCAAACTATCAAAAGTGGCGAAGAAAAGTATGTCTTGGGAACATTGCAATTTCTGAGTAACTATCCAGTGTGGTAGATGAATATTAATGTAAAAAAATGTAAATAATTTAAAGGAGGAAATTACTAAGTATTTCGATCCCTTAAGAAACGAACTGCAGAATTACTTCCATTAGCCAAGAGAAGAAGAAACTAAAATGAAAAGAAATGCGGTCTCTGCTTCCTTTGATGTAGGCAGCATTCCCAAAGAAAGAATTAAAAGATGAGCACTTGGATATGCGGATTGATTCGTCAGCACGCAACTTGTTTATTCAAAAGTTATTCAAACAATTTTGAAAAGGAATATATCATTCATACCAAAATGTAACGATGCTTGCTTTTAGAGTTTTTGTTCCATTTGCGACTACATATCTCTGTGAGAGTGGATTTTTAACTCTTTTTTTATTTAAAAACAAAAGAAATAACTTAAATCTTGAGAATAACATGAGGCTTGCGTTAACAAAAACTCACTCGAGAAGGTTGTTAGGTAGTCGTTTATTAATGGCTCAAATTGAGTCACGTTCTTCAAAATATCGTTGTAAAAAACACATATTTTCATACTTTTAATTAGAGAAAGATACTATAGAATAGACATAGAAACAAAACACTTTTGTTATTCCATAACTTCACGTTTTTTTCCATCAGGAAATCGAGCATTGTATTGGTTTACATATCAAATCAGGAAAAAATACACACTATCAATATTTAAAACTCTAAGCGAAGGAGACAATAATTTTCAGTATAGAAGGAACTCTGTAACAGATAAGACACGAAATTTTTTCAAACCATTTATTAATTTTAATTTGCTAACCAAATGTCTATTACAGTTTCATGGCTATTTTAATAACGATCAATCTTTAGTCTGAAATAAAACTTTTCTGATAGTTGGTTAATTTAATTAACATTTTCACAAGTCGACATCTTCTTCGGTGACTTTAGATATTAACGAAAATAATCTGACTTACTTCCATTCTACTGTAAAAAAATCAACCATTGCTCACTCTACCTTGGGAAACTATTACTTTCAAATATCATCTGAACTAAAATCACTTTTCTCTAATACGAGTAAATCACAATAATATTTAGCTTTCTTGGTATGGTTTTTTTCCAGAAACTCACACATTTTGATCAGTATATGCGGGAAATCTCGAAAACTAAATTTGTTCATCGAAAATACTTAAGTACATGCGTAAAATGCTTGCCTTGTAATCTTAATGATAGTCGTTTAAAGTTCAGTCGAATATACCTTTTACACAAAAATCATTTTAATCATCGACAATGTACTTCGTATTGATTTTGAAAGAGATTGTACTCTCATATCGTATTAATCTTCCGTGCTTATATTTTAAAAATATAATTTTCTAGATATTTGCCGAAACGAAACAATCAATAAAGTATGAATTCATAAATATTTTCGTTCAGTTTAAAAATGTAATTTTCTTTAGTGATCACAACAAAAGCAACATCTATTTTGTTAGGATGGAAGGTTGTTCAATAAAAATAAATATCTAATGAAATTTCATTTTAATAATTAGTTATATATAATTTATAACAATCTGGAAAAAAAACATTTTCCATACGAAAGCAAATGATAAGGTTGAAATGCAGTGTTCTTATGTAAGAAAGTTGAGAATTATAATTATTATTTTTTTTAAATATTATCATTACTCACCTCATTATTTGAAATTGAAAAAGACATATTATCAAGACGTGAGAATTAAATTCTGTAAGGGTGTTCTGTAAATTTTATTTCTATCATTTAAACACACATTTCATAAAATATAGTTTTAATAAAATAATTTTTGAAATAAACATGAAAATTCAAATATTTAAGCCGATCGTGGCCCTTAAAGTTTCAGGAAATATTTTATTTTTCATTTTTATGTATATTTGATATATACAAAAGACCGAATTTGTCAAACTTGGAAAAGGATTTCAATGTATCGCTTTACATACAACGGCTCATTTTCGATCATCTATTGTTTTTGGATTAAACCAGCCAGATGCGGAAATGACATGGAGAGATTAGCTTAAACCAGAAGTGGGCAAACTTTTTCTACGGAGAGCCGCATTAAAGTTGAAATATTTTTTGCTATAGGAGCGCCGCATGTATATTGTGTCTTCTTCATATACAATTTACAACTTATAGAATTATGAATTAATGATTATAATCATGTACTTGTCATTTTATTTCACATTCACACTCTATTACAAATGCGCATTACATTGTAAAATACGGACTGAAAAAGTTTCTTATTTGATAATATTTTACTATTCATAATTAGTTCAACAAAAGTTTAGTGTTACATGTTATAAAACCTATGAAAAAGTAGGAACATAATTTACATATAAGCTGAACATAGAGTTAAATTATGATTCATGATTAGTATGTAACTGTTCATAATTTTGGATAATATTCTTGAACTGGGGATCCTGTTTACTGGTTATAATTCACATGACTGCACTCAAATTGCAGTCAGACAGCATCAATATGTTCTTAGACTCGTTTATTTTCATGCAAGAAAAAGCTAGCCAACAGATGTATGTGGACCCAAATAGTGGCAAAATTTTTGCAGCATAGCTCTGTAAGTTTGTAAATGCCTCTGCTGGCGAAAATCCACAAATCTTCAACAGAAGAACTGTCTTGAACGTCTCGTTCAGGACATATGTCAAGCAATTCTAACTGTATATCCTCTGGGGCTAAATCAGCTTCTGCACTAAATGGCGAACTAAGGAAATTGAAGAGTGACTCAAGGTTCTTGAAGTCTTGGAACCTTCTATTAAATTCTACAGCCTATGCACCCAACTGAGCCTTATACTGGTCAGCCATTTTACCAGAATTTGTTTTCTGTTTCTGCAAAGTGGAATGGCAAAACTGTTATTATGCCCGGAGAACAGGGAGAGCTTTACCTGAAATGATTTAACACCAACATACGTTTCATGTGCTAACAAGCTATTGCCCTGAATTTTGAGATTCAATTCATTCAAATTTTCCATAATGTCAATGACAAACATGAAGTCTGACTTCCACTCTGCATTAACAATAATAGTAACAAAGGAAAAAAAAACAAACAAAAAAACACTTCATCTCCAGAAACATAACTATTTCTTCATTGAGATCCACAATCGCCTCAATATTTTTCCCAGGCTCAGCCAGCAGACAGTTCTGTGGCAGATATAATTATAATTTTCAGTTTCCAAATTTTCAAACCGTGCCCTGAACTGCCTGTGGTTAAGTGCCTTGGCTCTGATGAGGTCTATCACACTGACAACTTGTACAATTATAAGTTTAATATTCAACGTAGCTTTACACGGATTTCCTAATGGATGACACAGTGGAGAGGTAAGAGTTTATGGTCATGATGTTCTTCTTGAATTTTATTCTTCATCAATATCACAAGACCTACGTTTTTTCCAATCAAAGCACTTGCCATTTTGTTCTACACCAAACAAGCTCTTTTAACAAAGTTATCAGCAGCATTGAATACATTCTGGATTTGTGACTTTGAGTGGCTCAACACTAAGTAATTATTCGGTCAGCTTAAAACGAGTGTTTATTCCACTTATAAATACCAACAATTGTGTTGTTCCTGAACATTGGTACTTTAATCCAACGCAAATGAGTACCACAAAAAGTCTTTGCTTGCATCTCGAATTTGTGCATCAAATTGACACATATTAGCAACACTACTACAGTTCTCCTTGATAAAGAAATGCTGTTAAATTTTCTTTACTTTCTGGAAAAAAATGCTTGTTGCACCTGACAAGCATTTCTTGATAAACTCGCTGTCTGAAAAAGACTTTTTTTCCGTTTTACTATCTTTTTAGACATCATCAATCTGGCTTCGGATGCAGCATCTTGTAGTAAAGACAATTTGGTAAAAACAGTTTGCTGCTTCTTTAAATTATTAACCAACTCATGGCAATTCTTTTTTCTCCATTCGTTCGTTAAATTGTGCCAAAAATAAAAATGCTTTGTTTAGTGATGTCTTTTTAAGTTTTACTCCTAAAAGACGCTCACACTCAGCAAGCAGACTGCTTTGCTCCCAACGCTCGTGAAGCAGTATTTAGTTTCCATTCGTCAATGAAAATACGAAATTCGTCTTCCCTCTTTCTTTTTTTAGCAGAAAATGTTTAAATGATAGCTATATATAAACAAAGAAAATTATCACAGATATAATATCGCAATAAGTACATACCTACGGGCAGCATAAAATACTCTGGCAGGCCGCACGTGACGTGGGCCATAGTTAGCTCACTCATTGCTTAAATTATTTTAAAAGTCTTAAGAAAAAAATCTGCTTAGTTTTACAGTCAGTTTTTCCGTTTGGGTGTGGTTAATACTTATATTAGCTTAGGGTAGGGTTAAGGTTGGGTTTATGGTTAGTATGGTGTTAGGGTTTGGGTTAAGGATATGTTAAGTGTTAGGATTAGTTTTATTTGAAACTTTGTCAACTTTGACAGAACTTTGACATTGGCTTTGTTCATTTGTTGTTATACCAGATTCGGTTAAAGCCTAGTTTGCTTTAGCTCAACATGAACTTTCGTTGAATGTTCCTAGTGTCACGTAAAAAAGTCTCACCCAAAATAAATTCTTCGGGAAAGTTTATTTTAAAGCAAAGCTCCTCCCCCCTTCCCGGAGACTTAAAATAAAGTCACCGGGATTTAAAGAAAATATTTCCATAATAATTTGAAATGATAAATAAGAGTCTTATTAATGTTTATGACACACAATATACAATGGCGTTGCGTGGGTATGTGCCACCTGGTGCAGAAACCAAATTTGCCGCCCCTCGAAAAATATGTTAAAGCTATAAAGTTTTTAAAAAAAAATTAGAAAGTAATAATAAGGACACTATATATTTTTATGTTAAAAAGAGAGGCTTCATTTCTTTAATGAAATTAAAGTTTTATGTTTTTCCTCATGGCTCAATCTTTCATGTATCAATGTTTTCAGCCCTGACATGCTCAATAGCCAAAATAGCAATAGATTATACAACTTTGGGGTATTCGTAAATGATCGTCATTATTTTTTTTAAATTAAATTAATTTTAGAGAAGCCTTTGTAACACCTTGCATTACTTAACACAGCTGTAAGCATTGTTCGAATTAATTATATTATTTTAGGCAGGGTAACTTCGAGCCCAAATATCTTTATAAACTTAATTAAACCACCTAGTCTTGAATTCATTAATTTTGTTCAATTCATGGGGTTAAAATATTCTTTGTCTATATCATGAGGGATATTTTAATACTTTAATTAGAAGACAAAATTACAAAGTCCTGAAGATTAGGTGGTGTACGAAAATCATGTCTGTTTTCTAAAGTCTATATAACTTCAAAACTTGACACGAATTTATAAACTAATCTCATCATATGAAGAAACCAAATTTTGTCTTAACTGTTATTCTACATAGCATGGATACATATACATATTTGCTTCGATCACCAAAAATTGTCTCTCTTTGATTGGAAGGTTTGATTAAAACGATCAGGTCTCCACATAAAATGTTATCAAATGTCAAAGCATCCCTTAAGCCTTAAGTATTCCATTCCATTAGTTTATCTGTGAGTGGCCACTGCTAATAAATTTTTTGTTGAGCACTATACGTTTGTAAAGAATTTCGGGCATTTTTTATTATAAAACTTTGAAAATAAAAACATTTCATTGTGACTAGCAAAGTTCCTGCGTCTGTTCGGGTGTTGAGATTTTTGTCTACATCTTTCAGTTCTATAGCTTACAAAGTAACCTCAAAATGGCACCATGGTATATTCACTATTTTGTATCCTGAAGTCTGAATGCTTTGTTTGTAGAAGCAATTAGGTATTTCCAACAGTGTATTGATTTGGAAAAGAATGCTTAACAACGCTCATTTGTTTCTGTGGAGTATCATGTTAATAAATTAGGTAATTAGGTATAACTGTTTGAACGAGTTTTACATGCGATTTTATGTTTTTGCGCCTTTGTTGAACTCTTATATACTTTCCAGCCCTTAAGAAGTATTAACACACTTTGGTCCTGTGCAGTCAATTATTTTAAGATCATCATTTATTCAAAATTATTTCAGAAATGTCGTAAGCAGATTCACTTTTGCTTGAATGAAATCTTTGAAAGATTCCACTTTTGATTTTTAATCGTTACATATCACACAGCTGGACTTGTTTGATCATTATATCAAATATATGGAGAGCTATCAAATGCAATGGTAAAATATTTGGTATCTTGTTTTTGAAGAAAGATAATTTTTCATGAACTGTATCTCCTAAAATTGCTACGAGCTCAGTTTGAATTTTAGATTACAAGTTTTTTACCCCTTTGCCCACTATGTTCTCGGAGTGCTCGAACGTACTTTGCAAGCTAATGCATTAGTTCCTGAATATTGCATGTATTCGCAACAGTATTGCCCTCTCTGTGACTTAAAAAAGTCACATTCAATTTCGCCAGGATTTAATAATTTCAAATATGCTAACAAGAACTTCTTGCCACTTTGTTTTCGCTTTTACAACAACTAATTGTCGGTCTTTGTTAATAGTCTATTCCGTTTTATCCAATTTCGGATTCCTCCCATTTGCAAAAAACTTTGGTAATGTTGAGTATTTATTGAGTACTTATTTAGGGTTTTCTTATATTTTAAAACAATTTATTTTCACATTTGAACAATTACCTAATTAACAACGAGGAATTTGCCGCCCCCCCCCAAACATGTTGTATTTATTTGTACCAAGTTTTAATTCCAGTAGATAAGCAATTGTTTCCATTATTTTTCTTTATGCCAAAAATCAAAAGACATTAAAATTAAAATAAGCCATATAAATACTCAATTTTTTTTTCTCCAGTAGCTAACTTAAATTAAAATCAAACTTGAATCAATTATATATACCAGCACATTATTGTCATACCGTCAACCCCAATGTTTTCCAGCTCAGTAACATTAGTATCAGAAGACTTTAGATTTATAATGGTGTTTGAAGCTTTGCATTCGAAGAACTCTCGTATTTTTATTTTAAAATAGTTCTTCATTTCGTTTAATTTTTTTAAATTTTGCTTTTCTTTTCGTTTATTAAAATTTATTTTCACAATTTAACAATTAGCTTATTAACAAATATGATTCCCCCCCCCTAAATTTTTACAACACGGGCAACACATTTTAAGAATCAGTGAATTTATCACCACATCAGTGTCACGTTCTAATTCTAATTTAGCCTCTGTTGTTTTTTTTATTACAGTAGTATTAGTATCAGAAGAATTTATATCCTATAAGGAGTTTTAAGTTTTTGCAGTTAAAACGTTCACATGCTTTTGGATAGTTCCTTTATTTCTTTTAATACATTTTTGTTTGGCTTTTATTTAATTTCAATTTTTAAAAAACTCCTCTTTCTTTTAAAATTGGCGTTTTAAGAAACTAATTAACGACTAGGAATTTGCCGCCCCTGGCAAAGTGCCGCCCGGGGCATTTGCCCCCCTGTCCCCCCCTCGCTACGCCAGTGACAATATATTTTGTATTTGTTCTACATACATTTTTGTATTCTTTATGGAAATTCAACAATCATAAGCTAAGTCAGGGCCGTAACAAGTTGGGGGCAAAAGGGTGCATGTACTGAGTGACAAAATTTTAGAGTTGGCTAATTGCCTAGAGTTATTTAAAAAAAAACAAAAGACAAATGAACTAAAAAAACAAAAGATTATCAACTAATACAAAAGAGTGACGCCAATGTCTTGGAACATGTAATTCACTCTTAAAATTTTTGAGTAGACATGAGGTAAGGACTTAAACGAAGTGTGTGATATATTTTGAGTGCATAGAATAATAAAAAATATATTAACACTGTATTTTACCGGTAGCGTCTACAACACTTACAACAGATAATTTAACAAATCAAAGTATACGTATTACTAAAAATATTATTTAATTTTAAAATATAGTAAAAGTTATTGCGAAGAAGAGCTTTGAATGGCATTACTTTTAATGTAGCCGTCTCAGAACACACAACAGAGGCTAAAACTTAGACTAACAAAAACTGTGACTAAGGTAAGTAACGAATTTTATTTGATACATAAATGTAGAACACAATATCTATTAACAGTATTAAACTGTCAAAATGTTCATATTATATAACGAAATAAAGAGTAACTTTAATTGGAACTAAAACGTAACTGATTATTGTTGTAGAACTTGATATGCAAATAGATGAGAATTGTTCTTCTATTTGAAGTTTTCATTTAAGTTTTGAATTCTACATGAGTTTTCAGAAATTAACATAAAAGTATAAATAAATTTGTCACAAGGCAATGGGGTGAAAAAATCTAAACTTGTCAATTCAAGACGCAACTATTATAGTGACTTAATTCTTCAGGTTTTAAACAATTAAAACATTTTTCTAATTATGCAGTACATACACCATCTTGAGTCCTATAGTTTTTTCACCAATGAAAAACTCTGGTAAAAGGTTTACGTTATAAGGTGAAAATCTAAAGATTATATGATAAATAACATACATTTCCTTTTCCCTTGAGGGAGAAAAATAATGTTAACCAAGTTACAAATATAGCAACATCTTGGAGGAAGGCCATTAAGCCATTAACGAAGAATGAAAAGCACGAAGCGATTTATGAATTAAAGTAACGTGTAAAAAAATAACCCTTACTTGAGTAAAGAAAAATTATATCACACAACTTTTTTTTTGTAAACTTGTTGGAGTTTTAGTGAATGGAATGAGGTAAAAAGAACAATTCTCTATTTTTTCCAGTCACCAATAAATAATATAAGTAATTTAGAGTTGTAACAGCTGATTCAATTTATGTCAATGCATTCGATGTGATTTTATTATTTTTTATCTAGTTGTTATTAAACGCATCACCATGTAATGGTGGATCGTAAGTTGGGGGGGGGGAAGGGGGGGAATTAAGGTCAGGTTGGTTAGGTTAATTTACTATAGACATGTACGTCATCTAATTAAAATCATTGTTCAAGTTTATCAAATGCATTACTATTTTGACTTAAATCTTTTAAGACTCAAGAAATGAGCTATTTCAAATAAACATGGCTTTTAATTTGTTTCATATGTTAAATTTTTTACTAATGCCAGTCAGAAACCTACTTTATCCCAAGTAGAGAACTTTGGCATGGAGTTGCATAGTGTATATTTACTTTAAAAATGCTTAAATTGATAAAAGAATATTACGTTAAAATATAAAAATTATAAAATAATTGTTAAGAAAATTAAACGATTATAATTAGATGAACTTTATACATTGTGAGTTTTTACCACTGTCATGGGAAGTTTATTGGATTATTGACTGGTTTCATTCTATTTAAATGTTTAGCTAATTGAAACGATTCATGTTAAATATTACAATCGAAATGATTTTTTAAGATGTTTCTTTTTTTTAGTGTATTAATTATTTCATTGCCTATTATGTCAGTAATTTTAAATTTGAATTATCAAGAACTATATTTTTTAACGATATAATTCATTGGATAAAATAGACACTAAAAGTCTCCTTCTAAAACAATTTCTTAATTAGAAACTGAATTTACTCAAAAAAAGTTGGAGCAATGTCAGAAAAAAATAAAAATGTGTTTAATAAAAATTATAAGTTTAGCAATTGCAGTGGAACCCTGTAAAACGATGATCCAAATAAACGAATACCAATATTGCGGCAATAGATTAGAATAATCTTGAAATTTATGTATGAACTTTATATACACTACTAATTGAGATTGTTTAGTTTGATAAAGCGATTGACGAAGTTTTTTGTTTTTTGTCACCCGACCAGCTCATATAAATGAAACTTAAGTGAAAGTGGAGACATAAACAGTTAGAATGAATGTTTTAAGAAACAAAATTAGTATGCACATGGTAATTTGTTAACCGTATTAATTGTTTTCAAGGAGAACCGGTGAACTGTTATCCCTGTATTGACGTGGTAGCGAAATTTTATGTATTTTATTTTATTTTGTTCTATTTATGTACTCATTGCCGAAAAACTGTCATTTTATTATTCTATAAGCTTAGTATTAAAGGTTGCAAATGGAGGACTATAAATATATTTTTCTGTCCTTTCTTGATAACTACTGCGGACCGGCGTATGATGGCCCGTGGACCGGCACCGGTCCGCGGACCACAACTTTGAGAAGCACTGCTGTAAAGTACTGTAGGTAGAGTGCTATAAAAAATATATTGGTTAAAGACATAAAAAGGTATTTTAAAAAGAGAAAACAATTCCTTACTACATAAAAAAAATGTTTTTAAAAAAGATAATATACGAGAGCGAGAGAGACAGTGCAATTAACCAAAATGGCATATGTAATGAGACTGAACTTCTTCCTCTTCTTACAACCACAACAAAGTGTATTTTTTTACGCGGCGCACCCGAAACATAAAAGTAAAAAATGTAACAGTTAAAGACATAAAAAAATATTTAAAGAAAGAGAAAACACTTCCTTACCCCATGTAAAAAAAATGGTTTAAAACGAAAACATAAAAAAGACAGTGTGACACATAATTTTATGTTTTTAAAAAATCCTTTACATTAACTCGTGGTGTCTGTTTGAACCCTTGCTTGCTTGATTGTTGCAAACACTTTGGATCAATTTTAACCCACTTCTTCGTAAGTTGGCGATCTGAAATTTTGCAGGCAGACTCGTGCCGATGATAAAAACGAAGTATTAAAATTTCAGATCGATCGCATGTATTGTATTTAAATTAAAGAATTTTTAGATTATTTTATTTATATCTATGTATCATGTTAAATTTTTGAGATAGAGTCTCGCGGTGCGTATTATATTGAACGACCTTTCCTGTAGCGCAATAAGGTGCGTATTCTATTGACAACACTTTTTATAAACATATTCCTAATCGGTGTGCATAATATTAAACACGTTTTACGAGACATAACTACAATTTTGTATTGTTGGATGGTCATGCGCAGCGTATTATAATGAACACTAGCGCATCACCCATCAAAAATGACGGAAGTTTTCAGCTGAAATCTATTTATTTTGAAAAAATAAACTTTTTTTAGGGCGCCTGCGGCGCCGATCTTTTTCAAAAGCCCATCTACATTGTCCTTGTTTGATAAATAAGAAATATTAAACTTTCTGAAATGTAAACAAAGTATTTTATAATAGGGGTTTTAGGGTGCCTACGACGCCCCTTTTGTTTTTTTATTTTATAATTAACCATCAACAAATCCTCTTTTTACATTGTTCCCTTTTCCAAAACTAAAATATGAGTTAAAACAATGACGTCATATAATATTTTTTACAGCGCATCTTTAATTTGCACACCTTTTGAAGCATTGGTGCAGTAATTTGATGCGCTGCTTTCTAAAATTAGTAGCGTCACGGACAGACATTACGTGACATTTCAAATTATATAGTTTACTAGCGTATCAACCGTCAAAAATGACGGAAGTTTTCAGCTGAAATCTATTTATTTTGAAAAAAATGCACTTTTTAAAGGGCGCCTACGGCGCCGACCTTTTTCAAAAGCCCAACTGACGTTTCCTTGTTTGATAAATACGAAATATTAAACTTTCTGAAATGTACACAAAGTATTTTTTAAAGGGGTTGTAAGGCGCCTACGGCGCCCCCTTTGTTTTTTATTTTTATTTTATAATTAACCATCATCAAATCCTCTTTTTACACTGTTCCCTTTTCCAAAATTAAAATATGAGCTAAAACAATGACTTCATATCATATTTTTTACAGCGTATCTTTAATTTGCACACCTTTTGAAGCATTGGTGCAGTAATTTGGTGTGCTGCTTTCTAAAATTAGTAGCGCCACGGAAAGACATTTCAAATTATATTATTTATTCTTTTAGTTACGTCTCGTACATAAAGGATTTATAGTAAAAAACTAGGTTTTTTACGGGGTATTTTTTTTATTAATAATTTTATTGGGGCGCGTTCGTTACTACGGCGTAACCCGACAACTCCCTGAAAATCGATTGACCAATGAAAGAATTATCTCAAATTCAAATAAACAAAAAATAGACGATACTTTATCATTCCTATATTATATTATTTTGGAGTAATATTTTACAAATTTTAATACATTATTTTATTTATATAATTTTTTAATGCAATTCGCTTATTTGACGGGCTTCGCTCAGTGTGCACATGGCAGATTGAGTTAGTTTATAATGTCATTTATGCAGGATTTAAGCGTGTGCAATTAAGCAGTTTCGACACCTCGCTGAGGTGTTAAACTGTGTAGTCGTTACCCTCTCAGCGCTCTGTATATCTACTACAATACCATAGACAGTATTGATGTAAATATATGTTAATATTTCAACAGTACAAATATAATTTTCCGTTATTCTTTTTTTTTAGCATTATCCTTGTGCTATATTGAAAGTTTGATGGTGTGGTATAGTTTTGAAGGAGACATTATTTTACAGGGTAAAGGAGAAGTTATTTTAATCTGGAGAAAACATATTTTCTCCCCTGTGGGATTTATTTTAAAATAAATCCATCTGGGAAGAAATTGTATGGGAAAGGATTTATTTTACAACATCGGCTTTCTCGTAGCAATCTGAGATTACTGTCAATTTGATGCTGCAAAACCCTTGACAATTTGCAAACTAGTATAACAAGATTGTATCCTGAATTATCAGCTTATTTTTAAAACATTTAATATATTGAAGCTGCTACGCTCAAAGAAATTCTGTATAACTCTTTCGATTTCAGAATGTCCCTGGGGAAAGTGGGGTAAAGACTGTGTCAATTCATGCAATAGTATTTGTCAAAACAATTCATGTAACAGCGTCAGTGGTATCTGTCGGGGTTGTGAAGCTGGCTACACGGGGGACAACTGTGACCAAGGTAAGTCATGAACTTTAATTGATACATAAATGTAGAACACAATATCTTTTTAAGTGTATTAAACTGACGCAATGTTCATATTATATAATGAAATAAACAGTAATTTTGATTTGAACTAAAACTGAACAGTAACTTTGATTGGAACTAAAACTGAACTGATTATTGCCGTAGATCTTGATGTGTAAATGGCTGAAAATGTGTTTTCAATCTGAAGTTTTCATTTAAGTTTTGAATTCTACACGATTTTTCAGAAATTAACATAAAAGTATAAAACATGTTAAATATCATATTATTTACTTGTTATGTCTGAATATTTAAATTAAATACTTTAATAACACCAAGATAACACGACTTATTACAATGGTTAGTCCCAAGACAATGGGGTGCAAGAAATTAAAACTTGTCAATTCAAGACGCAACTATTATAGTGACTAAACTCTTAAGGCATAAAACAACTTTAAATTTTTTTTAATTTCTGCATAAAATAGAAGATTTTGGGTCAATTAGTTTTTTCATCAATTAAAAACTCTTTTAAAAGGTTTATGTTATAAGGTGAAAATAAGGTAAAGATTGCATGATAAATAAAAACAGATCCATTTCCTTTGAGGGAGAAAAATAATGTTAACCAAGTAACAAGCACAGCAACATCACTGAGCAAGGCCATTAAAAAAATGAAAAGCACGAATAGATTTAAGAATAAAAGTAACCTTTCATTATAAAATATCCTTTACTAGAGTAAAAAAAAATTATATCAGACAACATTTTTTTTGTAAACTTGTTGCTGTTTTAGTTTTTATGCCCCAGTGAATGGCATGTGGTAAAAAGAACAATTCTCATGTTCCTACCACATTTACCACAATAATATAAGTAATTTAGAATTGTAACAGCTGATTCAATTTCTGTAGATGCATTCCATGGTATTTTTTTCGTTATTAAAATAAGGTCCGGTTGGTTAGGTTATTTACATCATGCAAGTACGTTATCTTATTGCAATCCTTGTTCAAGTTTGTCAGTGCCATGTTACAAATACAATACAACTATTTTGACTTATCTTCTTCTGAAACTGAAATAAGCCATTGAAACATCTTTTAATTTGATTCATTTGTTAAATATTCAACAATGTCACTTTTATAAAATATACATTACAAATTTCCTGCTAAAATAGTTGCTTTACTAGTACACTAAATTTACTTTATAAAGTTGGCGCAATGTCAGAAAAAACCAAAATGTGTTAAAATAAAAGTTATAAGTTTAGCAATTAGATTGAAACCCTGTTAAACGATGATCCCAATAAACGAAAACCAAATATAGCACCAATAAATTAGCATATTCTTGAAATTTCGGAATGAAGTTTATGTTCACTACTAATTGAGATAGGCAGTTGGATAAAGCGATTGGCAATGGTTTTTTTTTCACACGACCGATTAATATAAATGAAACTCTAGTGGAAGTTGAGACATAATAAGGTAGAATGAATGTTTGCCCATAACAATTAGTCTGCACACGTTAACCGTATTAACGTTTTTCAATAAGTTAATTTTTAAAATAACCATTAAATATATCGATTGACCAATGATTAAAAAAAACTTTTAAAAAAAATATATCCCAATCCTATATTTTCATAATTTGGGATAATATTTTTTAAAAAAGTTAAACTAATTTTATTTATATAACTTTTAAATGCACTTCGCAATCAGGCAACACACGGCACATTGAGTTACTTTTTAATATAATCTCTGCAATATTTAAACGTGTGCAATAATCTTCTGTAAAGAAGGAGCTTCTGTAAACAGATAAGATAAGATAATTATGATTTATTTGATTTATTCCATATAATATCCTTTAAAGCATAATAATAAAAAAGTTTAATGTTGTCAAGAGATTGGTTGTATAAAAAGTCTAGTTATAGAAAGTCACAGCTGACTTATAGACCGCCAGATTGTTGATTAAACAGAGCGTATAGTAGAGGGTGAGACCGCGGCAGGGTAATAAGACTTCACGAAGGAGTGAGACCCGGTCTGATAGCGGAGCTGGTAGAGACCAAGCGGAGTTTTCGGTTACCGAGGAACCACGTTGTGCGGACTGCAACCGAAAGGAGAATTACGTGTTGAAGGGAAGCAGGGTAAATCTTATGTAATAGCATCTGTATTTTACCACGTTTTTATTAACTCACTTTCGTTCATGTGTGTCTGTCCACAATTTTTCAAATCTGCCAACGAAAAATTAAACCACATCTGATGGTCCTAGAGATCTCAATATTTTACCACAGATAGATCTTGGATGACAATTCATTCTATCAAAATTTCAGATCGTTCGAATGTATCGTTATTAAATTATTGAACTTTTTAGTTTATCTATATATAAGCCTATATATTATCCGGATGCCCTTGTTTACATTACATTCACGTGCCGAGTTCACACCAACCCCAACCACAAAAACTATGTTTAACATCAAGGGGAGATCAGTAATTTCCAGTCTGTAAATGTTTGTCGGGCAATGCGTATTATATTTGAACATAATCAATACTTCAAAACTCACCATAGCATACATTTAGAGTAAAAAGAATAAAATAAATAGAAGAAAAAAAAAGATTTTTAAAAGCCACGTTTTTATAAGCTGGCTAAAAAGAAGAAAATAAATTTTTAAGATTTAAAATAAGTACTATGACGTAATATGACTAAAAACGTGGGCGGGCGCTTTTTATGCGTTTGGCTAAAATGATTAGGGTTTACAAATGACGAGTAAGAAAAGCGCCCTCCCCACGTTTTAGTCATATTACATCAAAGTACTTGTTTTAAATTTTAAAATTGTATTTTTTTCTTTTTAGTCCGCTTATAAAAAACGTTGTTTTAAAAACATTTTTTTTTACTTCTATTTATTTTTGTAAAGATTATTGCTGTACTAGTTGATATATATTTATGAATGTAGGTATTTTTAAATCCTTTATGTTAATGTCAACGTCTTGGTCCCGCCAGCAAAAAAGAAGAAGTAAAAAATGACCCACTTTCCGGTATCCTATCCAGCTGAAATTTTGCACAAAGAATTTTGTTACCTAACAATGCATTATATCAAACTTTCATATCAATCAAATGTATTGTAATTAAAGTAATACATTTTTAGTTTATGTCTATGTATCTCTATGTAGCTTGTAATTTTTTATTCTAGTGTGTCTCGCTGTGCGTATTATATTGAACGTACCTTTATCATGTAGCCGAGTGGTTGGCTATGACAATGCACAGTATTTTAAATAGAAACACAATAAATCCACAAAATATGTTAAGACCACACAGGTTGAGGACTATAGCTGTTTAAAGGTTTATTTGGTAGGATAATTCTCGTAAGAAAGGATATCACAGTTATAAATGAGTACTCTAACTATAAGCTAAATGCACAAGTTTGCATGCAGTATGCAGCCCTAAGAATCTCCTATGCCCTACTCTCTACGTTTCTCTTCTCAGTCCCTTTTCGTCTTAGTGAGTCTCCCGTTTATAGGTATCACAAAGACAGCACTCAAGCTTGTATAGCCATGTCATGCTGACTACGCAATTGTTCAGGTCAGGTCAGCCAATCCTGACCATACAAGGTTATCGACAGTGGGGTCGGACGGGCACAGAGCTTGTCCAGTCAATATAATGGCTTACCACATGCCCTTGGGAATCCGGGTCGGTCTTCAATGTTCCGCAGTCTCTATTTGTCGGCCACTCTCGGCTATAAAGTGTCACCTGTCTGCACCCGTCAAACAGACTTGGGCACATTGCCACAAACACCCCAAGCCTTTGAATCCTAGCGCCCTCGCTCATGTAACTTACACATGATGCCTGAATAAGAAAATAGCTTTGACCTAAGCTCCTTCAGTAAGAGAATATCTACAAATTAAAGTATGAACAAGTATAAATATATACTATATATATATATAAATATTACAAATATAAATTACGGAGAAATGTCTAATATATAAAGCTCAGTTGGTGTTTGTATCTTTGTTTGTATGTTTCACTTTTCGACTTTCTGTTACACAGCCACGGAAAAACCAAATGACGGACGGGGACCAAATTTGGCAGGAT
This sequence comes from Ampullaceana balthica, assembly GCA_944989445.1. Taxonomy (NCBI): domain Eukaryota; kingdom Metazoa; phylum Mollusca; class Gastropoda; family Lymnaeidae; genus Ampullaceana; species Ampullaceana balthica. The sequence continues at coordinate 353,130 of CALYLW010000468.1, read as the reverse complement.
GGTTCCTTTTACCCTGAAGATGGTTTTAAGATAGTTTTTGTAATTGTCCCTTTTTCCCAAATGCCGTAAATTAAATAATCAGAAAATGAAGAGAAAAAGAATGAAAAATTTAACCTCATTTCTATATTGAACAACTTTACGCGGACGCTCAACTTCCGTTCAAAGCGAGTTATTTTTTATGAAGTTTTTTTTCCCCCAATACTTTATTTTAAGCGGTGCGCAGTCAAAAATATGATATTGTCTAATTACGGTGCACACATTTTTCGTGGTGGTCGGACACTTCGACCCCGGACGATTCGACCGCGGACGGTTCGACCCTTCCAGTTCGACCCCAGGACGGTTCGACCCCGGTCGGTTCATCCACGACGATTCAACCACGGACGATTCGACACCGGGCGATTCGACCCCGGACAGTTCGACCACAGGATGTTTCGACCCCAGGGTGTTTCGACCCCGGATGGATCGACCCCATTGTATCTACAACGTATATTTTTAATATATTTTTAATATACTTTTTAATTATTTTTTTACAGTAATGTTAGATATAAACATGTTTATATGTTATCCATTTACTAAAAATAATTGGCTTAAATTTATTATCCTTTAAAAATTAAATACATTTTGAAATTGTTATTGACGACCAGTCAATGTTCAACGCGAATTGATGATTGTGATCAATGCGCCATTCCTCTGAGGTAGAAAGTCCTTCCAAACCAATCCAACTCCACCCTCACCATGTCCGATGTAATCGACGAAACAAAGTCAATGTGGTCAGACAGTCCTTTCTAAAGGTGTCTACATTCTCTCTGCCCCCACTTACTATATTTACCCTCGCTAGCACACTGCTTCCTGTGGTGGTCACTGAGCGTAGCCTTCGTAACACGGGATTATGAAACCCTCAGACGCAATGTAAACAACAATGATGTAATGTTCAGTCCGGTCATACGCTTGAATGTTATTATTTGCTAGGTGGCGATATAAATTATTGAAATTTATGAACTTTATATACTGACCACTTTGTACGTCTTATTACAATCAGTATCTCTGCTAGGGAGGTATACACGTGTTAATTAACACAAGAAACAGAAGTGAATGCAAAGGGCGTGGGTTTGTAATGGTTTCAGCGCCGGCATTCAGCATGTCGACACTTTAAAAAAAATAATTTAAAAAATAATTTTTTTAAAAAAAAGGAAAAAGAAAAAAAAATTGTTTGTTTTTGTTATCACGGTGAAAACCTTTGAACGACTTAAATATATACATTTTAAAAACCCAATAATAAATTAGGTACTTTTTAGTTTTGTGTTTAGCTTGGGATAGGATTTTTCAATTTTTAATTGATAATATACAAAAAATTAATTGTTAAAAAATATTTTACAAAAAAACCAAAGAATAAATAAAAACATTTCACAATGTAGAAACGAGAGGGTCGAAACGTCCAGAGTCAAAACGCCCTAGTGTCGAAACGTCCTATGGTCGAACTGTCCGGGGTCGAATCGCCCAGGGTCGAATCGTCCGGGGTCGAACCTTTTGTTTGACAACATTATGAAGATCCTCATCTCTTACTAATGTATCTACATCCCAGGATGACATATGGTAGTTTTGCTAAACAAACAATTTCACTGTTAAAATTACGTTTTTACTGATTTTAAAACAAATCACAATCTCAACCCTTATAAATTGAATCATGTGTCTACATTTAATACATAATTATTTTCTGTTTCGATGTGGTTGTCAAATTTGACAGAACCTTGATATTTTCAATTTCTATTTTTTTCCGATGAACAGTTTTAGTAAAACAAAGTGTCCTTTAACTTATTTTAACTCATTTTGAAAGTTCTCGGAATTTTCCGGTGGACAAAATATACACTGGTCATTTACAGTATATCGAACAGTTGCAAAACACTAAAAAACCTCACAGTTATGCCTCATTCTCTCAATCACGCTGCTGTACCACTCACTATCTAACTTCAAATAGAGAATGTAACACTAATTCTGATTTATCTTACATCTATGTTAACAGAAGTGATATCTGACAAATGTCCACTTTGGTCTGGATCCACTTACAGCGATGGAAAATGTTTCAAGTTTTTTCCGGAGATAAGGAATTGGACTGATGCTCAGGTCTGATTGATTTAGTCATTTTTATAATATACTAGCAAATTACCCGCACTTCGCAGCCGAAAGTCCTGAAGATTTCAATCCAGATCACAATGGAGATGTGTCTATATTTATTTAAATAGTTTTAAATCTAATGGGAAATAAAGCTTCAAAAGTTTACGAAAAAAATATTTTTGGCCCGCCCCAAAAGGAACGGACGTTAGGAGTTCAATACTCTATAGAATTTTATTTTTTAAATCAAATTTGGTCAATTATTCATCAATACACCCAGTAGGCACTGTTTAATTTGCCTTATAAATAACTAATGTTAAAAATGGCATTACGCGCCCCCAGTCCCTATTAATTGGAGATTTAAGAAAAATTAATGCAAGTAAACTCCGCGTGAGCGTATTCAAAAACTTCCCAAAGTTTGATGGCCGTGTGATGAATACAATACTATTGATACGGCTTAAAAATAAACTAAAATATGGCCCCGGGGGCCCTATCAGTGTAAGATGTAACGTTCAAATCAACAGTTTATTTCAATCTGGATCATGATGTATATATGTGTTTGGAAATATTCGATTTTAAAAAATCGTGTGAATTCGAATGATTAAAATTTCTTAAACGTTTACGAAAAAGAGATTAGGGGCCCTCCGCTCCAAAAGAATAAAAAATAAAATGTTAATACCCTGTAGTATTTTAATATTTAGGCCATCAAATTTGTATATTCCACGTTTTGTCAAAATCCATTTACACAGTATCACAAGTTGAAACACATTTTATTTAGCTCCAATATGGTATAAAAAACACTACATTTTGGCCCCCAGCCCCCAGTGAGTGATATTTTTATATTTTTTTAACCTTTTACCATCGCGGGAGGGTACTCAACAGCTTCCCAAAGTTTCATGCTTACACCTCCACGGGAAGTTGGAGAATTAGTGATGAGTCAGTTTTTAATAAGCTCATTTAAGAAAAAAACTACTGTTGAGCCCCGGCCCAAAGTGAGTGATAATTGCATTTTTTTTACTGTTACCATTGCAGTAGTGTATTCAGAAAATTCCCAAAGTTTAATGCTTCTACCTACACGGTAGGCTGGAGCATTAGTGCTAATTCAGTTTCATATATCACATATTAGAAAAAAAACTACAACTAGGCCCCGGCCCGCCATTTAAAGATAATTTAATTTTTATTTTCGCCTGTTACAATAGCAGGAGTGTACTCATCAATTGCACACAATTTCATGCTTCTACTTACAGAAAAAATGCAGATTTAGTGATGAGTCGTTTTTTCATAAAGCTAATATTTGGTAAAAACTACATTTGGTCCCCCGGCAAATCAGTGAGTGATAATTTTATATATATTTAACTTGTTACCATCGCGGAAATGTACTCAGTAACTTTCCAAAGTTTCATGATTCTACCTACACGTAAAAATTAAGAATTATCGTTGATTCAGTTTTAAATAGCCCATATAAGGAAACAAGTAATAAAAACTCGAATGTGTATTTAAAAAAATTAATTTTTTTAGTGATAAGTCAGTTTTTATATAGCTCATTTAAGGAAAAAAACGACATTTGAGCCCTGGCCCCAAGTGAGTGATAATTTGAAAAAAGTTTTTTTGCTTGTTACCATCGCAGCAGTGTACTCAGAAACGTCCCAAAGTTTCATGCTTCTACATACGCGGGAAAATGAAGAATTAGCGTTGATTCAGTTTTAAATGGCCCATATAAGGAAACAAGTAATAAAAAGTCGAAAGAGTGTTTAAAAGCAATTTCTAACAAACAATTTCTGATTTTTTTATTCAACGGAAATGATTCTAGATTATATTAAAGACATTTCAAATCATTAATTCTGAAAGTAAACAAAAAGTAAAATATTTTTTAAAAATATTTTTTTAATGAACATGCTTTTATTTAAATATATAAAGTGCACTAAAAACAAGAAAGAAAAAATTATCTATGATTACAGGTGAAATCCGTTAACATATCCCCAGCATATAAAAGCGTTGGGCGCCCATCACAACTCATTTCTTTTTGCAACTATTCTTACTCATATAGATGCATATTTCTACATAATACAATAGTGGCGAGTATATGATTAAAGTTGTGAAACTTTTAATGTCTATTAATATTCATACAAATTTGTATTTATGTTTCGAAGCCTAGTACATAATAAAGAGTAGTGATGAGCAACCCACGCTTTTATGTGCATTGGATAGGTTCACAAATTTCACCTGTAATCATAGACAATTTTTATTTTCTTCTTTTTAGTGCACTTTCTATATTTAAATAAATAAATGTCCTTTTTAAAAAAAGATTTTTAAAAATTATTTTATTTTGTACTTTTTAGTCTCAAAATTTTGGTTAATCGATTTTTTGACCTTATCAATTCAATTTAATTAGTTAAACTTCATTGTCAATAAATTAAATGTGATAGTGTTAAAAATATAGATCAGTTATTAAAAAATATATGTATAAAAAAACAGATTCCCAAACTGAAAATTGATCCCCGTACCTGCAGGTCGGTAATCGATCTATAAATCACTTATATATGAGACATAACTAAAAATATTGATTATGTGCAAACGCGACAAAAATTTACATACTAAAAACCAAAATTATCTCCCCTGGCTTTAAAACTGGGGGAAGGGGGGAGGGGGTGTGGACATGACGGGTGGCGTCAACGCGTTAACTCAACTCCAGGTGGTTTACCTGGTTAAAACACGATATGTGTTTACAGATGGCTGGAGTGAAGTCAAGTGACCCGGAAAATGTAAACAATAGCGACCGCTACATATAGTTTATATAGATAAACTAAAAATGCATTAATTTTATAACTGTACATTCGAATTTTTTATAAAATGCATTGTTAGATGACACGGGTGCGTGTGCCAAATTTCAGCTCGATGCCTTAACGGGAAGTGGGTCATTTTTTTACTTTTGTTTTTCCGCCCGCCCAAGACAGACAGAGAGAGAGAGAGAGAGACAGAGAGACAGAGACGGCAGTGAAAGTAATATAAGGGATTTAAAAATGACCAACTTTCCGTGATGACATCGAGCTGAAATTTGGCGCATAGGCTCGTCTTACCTAACAATGCATTGTATTTAAATTTCAGTTCGATCGAACGTACAGTAATTAAAGTAATGCATTTTTAGTTTATCTATATAAACTATACTATATCTAGAAGTCGCTATTGTTTACATTTTAAGGGTCACTTGACTTCACGTCAGCCATCGGTGAACACATCTCGTGTTTTAACCAGTTGGAATTGACTCAGTTTCAGGCTGTAAATGTTTGTCACGTTTGAACATAATCAATACTTTAAGTTCTGTCTCATATATAAGGGATTTATAGAGAAAAACCTTGTTTTTACGGGGTTGTTTTTATTAAATCCCTTATATTAACTTCACCGCCGTCTCTGTCTTGGGCGGGCGGAAAAAAAGTAAAAAATGACCCACTTCCCGTGATGCCATCGAGCTGACATTTGGAACATAGACTTGTGTCACCTAACAATCCATGGTATCAAAATTTCAGATAAATCGAACGTATCGTAATTAAATAAATGCATTTTTAGTTTAACTCTATACGGCGTATGTAATTCAATTTCACTTTTTTTTTCACGTGACAGTTCAGTTCGCGCGTTGACGCAACATCGTCGATGTAGCGGCGTGCTTTTGGTTACATTTTAAGTGTCACGCTGAGCTCGGTCCAGCGATCGATGACCAGACCTTTCCCCTCTCCCTCCCCCCTTAGGTTATAAAGCAAAGGGGAGTTAAGACAGATTCAGTCTGTAAATGTTTGTCGCGTTTCAACATAATCAATACTATTAGTTATTTTTTATATATAAGGGATTTATATTCAAAATCTTTGTTTGTACGGGTTTGTTTTATTTAAATACTTTATATTAACTTCACTGCCGACTCTCTCTCTCTCTCTCTCCTCTCTCTCTCTCTCTCTCTCTCTCTCTCTCTCTCTCTCTCTCTCTCTCTCTCTGTCTCTCTGTCTGTCGTTCGTCGTCGGGTGGGCGGAAAAACAGAAGTAAAAAATGACTCATTTCCCATGATTCCAGCGAGCTGAAATTTATCACATAGACTCGTGTCACCTAACAATACATCGTGTCAAAATGTCGGATCGATCAAACGTACCGAAAAAAAATAAATGCATTTTTAATTTATCTATATAAAACTATATGCAGCAATCGATATTGTTTACATTTTACGGGTCACTTGACTTCACGCCAGCCATCAGTGACCACATCTCGTGTTTTAACCAGGTGGAATTGACTCAGTTTCATGCGGTAAATGTTTGTCGCGTTGAAACATAATCAATACTGTTAATTATGTCTCATATATAAGGGATTATAGTCAAAAACTTTGTTTTTACGGGTTTGTTTTATTTAAATACCTTATATTAACTTCACCGCCGTCTCTCTCTCTGTCCCACTCTCTCTCTCTCTCTCTCTCTCTCTCTCTCTCTCTCTCTCTCTCTCTGTCCCTCTGTCTATCGTTCGTCGTCAGGCGGGCGGAAAAACAAAAGTAGAAAATGACCCACTTCCCATAATGCCATCGAGCTGACATTTGGCATAAAAACTTGTGTTACCTAACAATATATGGTCTCAAAAGTTCAGATAGATCAAACGTACCTTAATTAAATTAATGCATTATTAGTTATCTATATAAAACTATATGTAGCAATCGCTATTGTTTACATTTTACGGGTCACTTGACTTTACGCCAGCCATCAGTGACCACATCTCGTGTTTTAACCATTTGGAATTGACTCAGTTTCAGGTTGTAAATGTTTGTCGCGTTGGAACATAATCAATACTTTAAGTTATGTCTCATATATAAGGGATGTATAGTCAAAAACTTTGTTTTTACGGGGTTACTTATTAAATCCCTACAATTAACTTCGAAATCTTGTCTGTCATCATCTCTTCGTACGTCGTTCGGGCGGGCGGAAAATTAAAATTCAAAATGACACACTCCTGTAATGCCATCGAGCTGAAATTTGGCAAATAGACTTGTGTAACCTAACAATGCATCGTATCAAAATTTCAGATCGATCAAAAATACCGTAATTGCATTAATGCATCTCTAGGTATCTATATAAAACTATTTGTAACAGTCACTATTGTTTACATTTTACGGGTCACTTGACTTCACGCCACCCATCGATGCCCACATCTCATGTTTTAACTAGGGTGTATTCACTCAGTTTCAGGTTATAAATGTTTGTCGCATTGAACATAATCAATACTTCAAGTTATGTCTCATATATAAGGGATTTATAGTCAAAAACTTTGTTTTTACGGGTTCTTTTATTTCACATTTTAACTTCAAGCCATAAATACTCATCATGTGATAGTATAGAAACTATTAGTGAAAATTATGGATACAATATTACTAGACTTCTCAAAGCATTTTACAAATCTATGACTTCCTTTTGGATAGAGAGCAAATTGAATTAATTAATGGATCTAAATCAGCACCAAAACTTATTACTCAGGAGTTCCACAAGGAACTTTGCTAGGTCCCCTACTCTTCTCTTTTTATGTTATATAAATGATTTACGCAAAGCATTTCTAAAGGATGTAAAGTAAGGTTATTTTCTAATGATTTTATTATCAATAAAACAATTATATTTGAACACGAAAGCAAAATATGTTTTAACGTCCTAGATTAATTATTACATGGCAAAACTAAATAGAGTATTTCTGTCCATACAGAAAAATGTCAACTGTTAAGAGTAACAACCAAAACGAAACAAAATGACGTAAAATATTTCCTTCATGGAAAATAACTAAACTAAAGATACAATATACTTAGGTGTAATAATAAATGAGAAATTATCACATAATCCCCGTGTCGGCGAAGAAATTAAAAATCAAACTAAACCTTAGGTTTTATTTTAAAAAAATTTTTACATCTGTAATCTATACTAATAAAGGCAAAGCCCTGACTTATTGACTGACTCATTTACTCAATCAACGCTAATTCTCCAACTTCTTGTGTAGGTAGAAGCATGAAACTTCGGGAAGTTGTTAAGTGAAGTCTCACAATGATATTTGATTAAATAGTATTATAAAATTACCACTAATGGTGCGTTTTTAGTCATATTAAATCGAAGTACTTGAACTTATAAGTTTTAAATTATTTTATTCTTTTTAGTCCACTAATAAAAAAGTGTTTTTTAAAAAATGTTTACCTCTATTTATTTTACCAAACACCTCATCAGCGCCCGCCCAGCGGGTACAGAGGCTTATATAAAGATAAACTAAGAAATGCATTAATTTAGTTACGGTACATTCGATCGATCTCAAATTTTGATACAATGTATTGTCATCCAAGATCTATATGTGGTAAAATTAATTTTGAGATCTCTAGGACCATCAGAAGTGGTTTAATTTTAGCTTGGACAATTTGAAAAATTGCGGGCAGACAGACACGAAAGCATGTATATAATAAAATATAGATAAACTAAAAAGTTCAATAATTTAATAACGGTAATTTTGATCGATCTGAAATTTTGATACAGTGCATTGTCATCAAAGATCTATCTGTGGTGAAATTTTCAAACCTGTAGGATTATTAAAAGTGGTTAAATTTTACGTTGGCAGATTTAAAAAATCTTGGAAAGACACACAAACAATGCCACAGGAATGAAAGCGAGTTAATAAAAAAAGTGGTAATAAAATGTTAATCCATCATGATCCAGATTGACATTAAAAAGTGTTTTAAATTTGATATCTTACACCAAGTACCCTCGGGGGGTGGGGGAAAGTAGTATTTTTAAAAATTATTTCAGCTGTATAAATATTATTTATTCATCCAATCACCATGAACCTTCAGAAAGTTGTTGAGTAAGTTACCATAAACATTTCTGACATAAAAATGTTAATGTACAACTTATTAAGGCCGGGGGATAAAATTGTCAAATTTTAACATAAGTTATATAAAAAGTATTTTAAGCAGTGGCTACTGGTTACTTGATAAATATTGACAAACAAGTGTATCCATCATGATCCAGATTTAAGTAAACAAGTCTTTATGAATATACATGCTGCATCATTTCATTGCACCAGACGGCCCTTAAATGTTATATATATAAATATATATATATATATATATATAAACAGTATTAATATTATTTCAGTCACTGTTCACCAGGAAACAATAAAAATGTTTTGAGTAAACTCTCGAAAAGCGATCTTGATACAATGTATGATGCTAGATCATACTTGACAGATATTACTTTGATAACACATATTGTGAAGCTATACATAAGTGAAGGACGCAATAATTGTCTTTGTAGAAGAAGTGTCTTTAACATATAAGATAAGATATTTTAAGATAATATATATATATATTGTATTTTTGAATGATTTGTGAAAATAATGATCGTTTCTTATCTGAAAATCGTTCAAAAACTGAACAAATTAAATTGCGTTTTAATTTAAAAGTAAATATTTTTCCACAAGAAAGATTTTTTAAAAATAGATATAAATGTGTATGGTTTAAATGTGTGAGCTAAAAATATTTCATCCTATTTGTTTTAAAATATATTTTTATTAATAACGTCATATATTTTTTTAAAAAATGTTTTATTATGAACAAATAAACTTTATATATAATCAAATATATTCCATTTATTATTTTTTTTTACATTTTAGAAAAGTAAAAGTAAAATTTTTAAAAATGGTATCTTTTTAAACGCAGATGACATGCTTTTTTTTGTTTTCCATTTCAGGCGTACTGTCAGTCACTGCCAGGTGGAGGCACGCTTGCCCAATTTACTTCCAACACTAATTTTTCTGACTTTATACACGAACAATTTGTTTTCGGATCTAGATGTGAGTAGTGAATCTTGTAATTCATCATAATTTAAAAAAGTATTTCTCTTTCATTGATATTTATATGAATTTTGATTAATGTACTATACGTGAAAGAAACTGTAGATCTCGTGTTTAATATTATTATTTTTAATTTCTTTCAATTTATTCATGTAATCAATTCGTTCCGTGAACTCCGTTTTAAGACTGCGTAATATTTATTGTTAAAGTGTCTCATTTAAAGATATATAAACAAATAAGGGACACATATGAACCATTATATGATGGAATTAATTTCTAAATTATTTCTTCCCATAAATTAAACTATTTTTTTTTGTATTTGTTTTTTTATTAATAAATACACAACTATGGTAATGATAAGAGAATTAAAATAAATTTAAAATGCAGTTAAAATGAAAAATGAAAACTAAATTTAAAATCATGAATATATTGAAGATATATAATTTCAGTTCGTATGACACTTATTATAAAAACCACTTAATTTGTTTTCTTTTTCAAATAAATAATACTAGATACGACCCGTGGCGTAGCATACGACGAAGACTTGCTCATAGATTGTGCAAAGAAAAGGGGGGATGAATGGACACAAAATACAGCACAAAGAAATCAGAACAACGCGAATGAACGTCTGGGTGGGGTGGTGGGGACATAGCTGACGTATTGATGGTCTCGAGACATGCGCACTGCGGTTAGCTTCCTGCCCTAAGCCTGCACCAACCTAGATTGCCAATCATAAACTTTGATTTGCCCACCCTAGGGAGGGTCAGCTATGCTCGCAAAAACGGGGGAAAGAACGTGCACAAACAAACATTTTTAAAAAATAAAAAAATAATGCTTCTGCTGAGGCTTGAACCCGGTATCTTCCGCATATAAGGCGACCGTGATAATCACTACACTACGAACAACATTTTATCATGTGAAGGAACAACGCAAGTGACAGCAAGAAGCATTGTTGGTCTCACTCCCTTTTGAACCAACTTCGCGTAATTGGTCGACCCAGGAAGGGTCATTCGCCTTGCTTAGTTGCACGATATACACCACCTTGATTTGGTGAATTATATCTAAAATATAAAGCTCAGTTGGTGTTTGTATATTTGCATGTTTGTATGTTTGTATGTTTCACTTTTCGACTGTAAGTTCCACAATCATGTAAAAAACCAAATGACGGATGGGGACCACATTTGTCAGCACGGTTCATTTTAACCTTTCAGATGGCTTACGTATATTTTTTGTAATTGTCCCTTTTGCCCAAAAGCCATCAATTAAAAGATCAGAAAATGTTGAAACAAATAGAGAAATATTAAATCACACTTCGAAATTGAACCGCTTCATGCGGACATTCAAAACGAGTTCATTTTGGTGCCGTTATTTTTTCCAATACTTAATTTTGAGCGGTGCGCTTTCAAAAATCTTTTATTGTCAAATTACGGTGCGCACATTTTCGTGTTCGTATCCTAAATTGAGCTGAGTGGTACGATGCTGTTGCCTTTTTAAAATTCTTTATATTAACTCGTGGTGTCTGAGCCATTGCTTGCTTGTCGAAAACATTTTGGATCAATTTTTAACTCACTTCCTCTTAAGCTAGCGAGCTGAAATTTTGCAGGCAGTATTGTACCGATGATAAAAACGATATATCAAAATTTCAGATCGATCGCATGTACTGTAATTAAATTATTGAAATAGTATTTTATTTATCTCTATGTATCATGTTAATTTTTAGAAAGAGTGTCGCGGTGCGTATTATACTGAAAGACCTTTTTATTAATACTTTCCTGTTGCGCAATTCGGTGCGTATTATATTGACGTTACTTTTTAAAAATATATTCCCGACATGTTTTACGACACATAACTACACTTTTGTATTTTTGGATTGTATTGCGCTACGTATTATAATAAACATTCTTTTAGGTATGTCACATACATAAAGGATTTATAGTCAAAAACTTGTTTTTTTACGTTTTTAAAAAAATTATGGGTACTATAATCAAAATTTTACAACACAAATCATTCAAAAAGCGTAAATAGAAACAGGAAAAATAAACTATTTGCATGAAAATATGACCAAAGCAAGACATTTTTATTCCTGCCACAAATTATTACATTTAAATTTATTAATTAAGCAGGCAAATAATTTATAAGTATGCACTATATCAATGAGATTCTAACCTAATAATTTCTTATCTTAAAGTTTGGTTTGGAGCAAATGACATCAACACAGAAGGAGTTTGGAAATGGGCTGATCACACGCCATCAAATCTTAGCACAATGTGGGATATTAATGAACCAAATAACATAGGTGACGAGGACTGCGCTGAGCTTCTTTATGGATACCGCAAAGCAAATGATTTGCCGTGTAGCTTCCCCAGGACATTTGTTTGCATGCAAGGTCTGTAGGTCTCAATTCTTTTAATAGTTTTCATTGCATAAGTTCCAAATTTTTTAAAACATGCAACATTTTTTATTAGCATATGTAAGACTTGTTTTTCGGGAATAAATATTTTTCTTCGCACATTTCATTTATTTTATGCAGAAAAGAGTTTCGTCGATTCCAAATTTAAAATACAAAAAAAAAGATATTATTTGAGTAGTTTTAAACGAATTGCTTACAAATATTTGAAGTCATAAATTTATAATAGTTTTAATTCTATCGAAATTAACATTTTAAAACTTATTCAGAAAAAATTGGAGACCAGTGAACTTTGTCCTGGTGACTTGGTAATGACAATATATCTTTACAATGACCATCTTTTACTATATTTTTTATTTTTTCAGTTTGTAATTAAGTCAGTGATTTTTTTTCCAATGCCATGAGCCAATTTCTTAAAGTCAACATATTTTCGTAAGATTATTTTTCGCATAATAGTTTAAGTATAGCTTACGTTATAGTCAGTTACAAGCGTTCCTAATACGTTGTTGACCACTCATTCAAAGTTGTTAGGTGATCGTTAATTTATGGCTCAAACTAAGTCAAATTGTTTTCTAAATCGTTGTCAAAATCACTTATTTTCTGATTTGTAAATAGAGAAAGATAACAAAATATATCATAGAATAAACATTGGGGGAAAATTCTATTCATATGCAAATACTATGACAACTTTACGTTTTTTACAATCAGAAAATCGAGCGTTGAATTGGTTTTGTGATCAAACCAAGAAAACATACGCTCTATCAATATTTAAAACTCTAAGTGAAGGAGACAATAATTTTCAGAATAGAAGGAACGCTGACACAGATAAGACAAGATACGCACTTTTTAAGCGACTTTATTTATTTTTGCTTATTAACCAAATGTCTATTATAGCTCCTGGTTTATTTTAATAATGATAAAAAAATTATGTAATACATTTTCTTGATCGGCTTTCGTAAAATTCCATGTTTAACTTGAAAACTCTTTATCTTATGTATATTATTCTGCGTCAAATTTTGCTAAAAAAACTTAGCTGTAAACACTATTTTCGTTGTTTAATTGAATCAACATTTAACAAGGCGACATCTTCTTCGATGACAAAGATCTTTAAAAAAAATAATAATCTGACTGACTTCCATTCCACTGACGTGATATTAAACAAACAACCAAGGTACACTCTTCCTGTGGAAACTGTTACTTTTAAATATCACCGACCTATTAACGCTTTTCTCTAAAACGTATAAGTCATAACTCTTTGCTCTCCTGGTATGCTTTTTCCCTGAACTCACAAATCTCGATCAGTGTCTGCAAATAATCTTGAAAACAAATTTTAATCTTCAAAAACATTTAATAACATTAGTAAAACGATGGTATTGAACTCTTAATTATAGTCGTTTCAAGTATTCAACAGTTACCACAGTCTCCAGGACCGCTCTAGATGACATCCCCGATATGACACTCATGGTAGAACTATATGTCGTGCCGACACAGAAGAGCAGAGCATAGCATAGCAATTCACTGCCTAACTTGTGGTAAAGCCCTTGGGAATGATGGAATACCACCAGAAGCTCCGAAGAGTGGCAAGACAGCGTTACTCCAACCATTGCACGAGCTTCTGTCCCTCTGCTGTGAGCAGGGTTACATCCCCCAGGACCTAAAGGATGCAAATATAGTTAAACCATATCAGAACAAGAGCGATAAAAGTGACTGCAGTAACTATCGTGGCATCTCACTCCTTTGCATTGTAGGAAACGCCTTTGCCCGGGCAATACTAACATGATTGCAGAGTTTAACCTCCCGAGTTTATCCAGAATCTCAGTGCGAATTCCGGGCTGGTCAGTCTACCATAGACATGGTGTTCTTCATTCGGCAGCTCAAGAAAAAATTCAGAGAGCAGCAGATGCCACTGTACATTGCCTTTGTGGATCTTACAAAAGCCTTTGATTTAGTCAGCCAGAACGGGCTACTCCAAATTCTGGAAAAAAAACGGCTGTCCCCCACACCTACTCACCATCATCAGACTGTTCTACGAAAATATGCAGAGCACAGTGCAGTTCGATGGAGCTAATTCAGAAGCATTTCCAGTTAGCAGCGGAGTTAAACAAGTTTGTGTACTCGCACCTACACTGCTCGCATTATTCTGCTTCGATACGCATTCAAGGATAGCAGTGATGGAATCTGGTTACACACCAGAGTTGATGGAGGACCTTGCAACACTGCACACCTCCGAACAAGAACCAAAGCAACAGATGTCCTGATTAGTGAGCTACTCTTTGCGGATGATGCGGCATTGATAGCACACACAGAAACTGGTTTGCAACAACTCGTGTCAAGCTTCTCCAAAGCCTGCAAGGAATTGGGTAATCAAATCAGCTTGTAAAAAAATACAAACATCAGGACACACGTTCTCCTCCTACCATCAATATCGACAAAGAAAATTTGAACCACGTTTGTGATTTAAAGATGTCTGCCTAAGGGAAATGAAAGCTGCCAGAATACGCACAAGTGACTGGGAGTGTAGGACACAAGACCGACTTACGTGGCGCACAGTTGTAAAAGAGGGCGTCATAGTAGCCGAGGAACGAAGGATGGAGGAGGCAACTAAAACAAGAGCTAGGAGAAAGGCCAAAACATTGGGAAGCACAGAACTCGCGTGCAAAAGCTGTGGTAAAGACTGTCACTCAAGGATAGGACTGCACAGCCACTCGAGGAAATGCAACCCAACCCAACTGTGATGCACCATCGTCTTGCAAGACGGAAGGATGCCGAGTCGTTTCAAGTTCAGTCGAATGTAACTTTTACATGAAAATCATTTTAATCATCTTGAATGTACTTTGCATTGAATTTGAAAGAGATGGTACTCATAACGTGCATTAATCTTCCTGGAATATTTTTTAAATTATAATTTTCTAGATTTTTGCCGAAACGAAACAATCAATGAAATATGATTTCATAAATATTTTCTTTTTGTTTAATATGTAATATTCTTTAGTGATCACTACAAAAGCAACATTTATTTTTAAGATCGGAAGGTTTGATCAATAAAAATAAATATCTAATGAAATATCATTGTAATAATTATGTATACATAAATAATATACATCTGGAAATAATACATTTTGGCAATTCATTAAAAAAAAATTCTTAAATGTTCTTATTTAAAATAATTGAGTATGATTATTATAATCAATAAAATGTATCATCACTCACCTCATTATTTGAAAACGTAAGAGAAAATATTATCAAGACGTGAAAACTCCTTTAAGGGTGCTTTGCACATTTTATTTCTTTAATTTTTAAGTTAAACACAAATTTCATAAAAGATAGCTGTAATAACATAAATTTTAAAATAAACATAAAAATTTCAATTCTTTTGAGCCCATTGTAGCCTTTAAAGTTTCAGGATTTTTTTTTCCATTTTTCTTTACATTTGTTATATACAAAAGCCGAAATCGGCAAATTCAGAAAAGGATTTCAATATATCGCTTTAGATTCAACGGCTACTTTCCAATCATCTCTTTTGTTTTGGGATTTGACCGGTCAGTTGCGGAAATGGAATAGCGAAATTAGCTTAAACCAGGAGTGGGCAAACATTTTCTACGGAGAGCCGCATTGAAAACTGTATTGCTATATATTGTGTAGCTGCTATGATCAAAGATATTCTATAAAGCTCTTTATCTCTCAGAATGTATCTGGGACAAGTGGGGTAAAGACTGTGTCAATTCATGCAATAGTAATTGTCGAAACAGTTCATGTAACAGCGTCAGTGGTATCTGTCGTGGTTGTGAAGATGGCTACACGGGTGAAAACTGTGACCAAGGTAAGCCATGAACTTTACTTGATAGAAAAATGTAGAAAAGAATATCATTTAACAGTAATAAACTGTCGCAATTAGCATATTATAAAATGAAATTATTAGTCAACTTCATGGTATAGCCCCACACCCAACCGCCCCAATTTCCGACGTCTAATGCAGATATCTGCTGAATACATGGGGATTGTGTGGCTTTATTATATTTAAGAAATTAGCACTATCCTTTTCCACAAAAAACATCTGCATTTATACAGCAGTACCTTTCTACACTAGTGATTACAAACAAAATACAATGTTGCAGCTTAAATTTGGGTTAAAACACTATTAAAAACTAGAGCAAAATCAATTAAATATGCAGTTTTTTAAAAATGTGTCATGTTCCTGAAATGGTGTCTATTGGTGTAGTCCTCACCCTCCTCATATCTCTCTAGAAACGCCACTACCATAAACATTTTTAAGTTAACAATGTGGCTGTTACCCTTCTCGTGTTTTAAATTATCGTTTTGTGTTGTATTGAAAGCATGATGGGGGTGAATTTATTTGAGGAGAGATTATTATACAGTGTAGGGGAAAATGTATTTTAATCTTGGGGAAAATATTTTCTACCCCTGAGGATTTATTTTCAAATAAATCCTCCAGAAGAAGGGAGACTGGGTGGAGCGAATTTATTTCGCAACACCCGCTTATTTCTCCATTTTGATATTTGACCAGCATTTAGCGGAAACTTTATAGCGTGATTAGCTTAAGTTTTAATTTTTAAAAATTGTACAAAAAATATTTTTAAAAAATAAATAAAATTTTGCTTAAATATACAGTAATAGTTGGTGTTATGTTTTTGTGCTTAGGATTAGGTTAGGGCTAATGTTCAGTATTTGTATTGTTTTTTTATGTTTCCCATAACCTCGTGGTCGTAGTGGTTCTAATGTTTCGCTATCCAGCCGCCAAGGTTAAGGTTAGGTTTAGTGATAAGATTAGGTTATTTTCCTTAGTTTCGTTGCATAGGAAGCTATTGCATTTATAGGACTCCTCATTTCTTAAACAACATTCTGAAGATCCGCCCTTCTTACTAATGTAGCCCAGATTGTCATATTGTAGTTGTGCTAACCAAACACTTCCACAGTTAAAATAACGGTTTTTCTAAATTTAAAACAAATCACAATATTATCCCTTGTCAGTTGACTCATGTTTCTACATTTATTACATAATCATTTTCTGCTAGTTAAAGCAAAGGGCTCTTTAACTTATTTTAAGATCGCTTCTAAAGTTATCGGCATTTTCCGGTAGACAAAATATACACTGGTCATTTACAGTACATCGGCCAATGGCTAAACACTCCAATCGAAATGTGACAAATGAAAATATGTGGAAAGCCATACTTTGGAGCAAAATATATAGCAAGGCATAACTTAAAATTCACTGTATTTGGAATCCCTCAAAACATTTAACCGAAATAATATATCAAATATCGTTCATTTTCGAGAATTTGAGTTTACATGACTATTTCTTTATTTAAAATCAATGTTATTTTTTAAAAACAAAATGCTATTAGAGTTTTCTTCCTTCATCTATTCCAATTAATAGTTAAAAACCCAACTAACTTCTATGAGTAAGGAGTGCTGGTTCGTTAAAATTAAATATTTATTTTGTAAAATTTGTTAAAGTAAGACAGACAATTCTTATCTTTTCAAAAATATAATTGCAGAGAGTAAAATCGCTTTTTCCCTCTAAATTTAATAATCTATAATGTTAATTAGTCCTATTTATGAAAAATTTAATATACTTTTTAAGATAACAATGCATTTTTCTTTCTGTTAAAGCAACAATTTTCAGAGCATAAATTATTTAAGAGATTAGCTAATATAAAGTTAAATAAATGTATTCTATTTTTGAAAGTGGTACTCGTCAAAATTATGTCATACTCATTACTAATCTTAATTATCAGATTTAGTTTGTCCTAACCACAGGTTGTTTTTTTATTTACACACATGAAGACTAATAGCTGTATCTTTATCTCACTTAAACTACACAACCTCAGAGTTAAGTATCTATCTCTTTATCACGCTGCTGTAACACTCACTATCTTACTTAAAGTAGTGAATGTCACACTAATTATGATTTATCTTACAATCTGTGTTAACAGCAGTGAAATATGACAAATGTTCACTGTGGTCTGGATCCACTTACAACGATGGAAAATGCTTCAAGTTCTTCAACAATACCAAGACTTGGACTGACGCTCAGGTCTGATTGATTATGCCAGTTTCATAATATATTGTACATTAATTTCATTTAGATGTTCTCTACATAGACATTGTAAATATTTTCATGCAAAATACTATCAAATATTACTACAGGTAGTTTAAACACAAGTTTGTGCTCTATTGCAAAGAGGTTGAAAATGGTTCAATACATATAGACAAGACATTGCAATTTATTGGTTGTCTCCACTAAATATTGTCTATTCTGATTATTTACAATTAAAGTAACATTTTTAGAATTTAAATACAAGTTTGTAACATGACATTGTATTCAGTTTCAATATTTGAGGTGATCAAAATTGTTATCTCTATCTGCAGGACTAAAACCTAAATAATTCTTTTAATCATGGTGTAATCTAGCACAACGTTACATAGGGTTGCCAGATGTCCGGTTTTGTACCGGACTGTCCGGTATTATCGTTATTTGTTCAGTGGAAAAATGGAAGCAATACCGGACATTTTACATTCAAATATTGTGCCATTGACAAAATTCGACACTATTGTCCGGTATTTTTGACACATCCACCTGGCAACCCTATTAACGCTACACCCCAGGCATTACACTAATTTGTTATAACATACAAATTTATAATTTATTAAAACCGCCAATTAACCAAAAGGGGCGCGGTGGTCGGTACTGGCTGTCGTATTGAGAGTCACGGGTTTGAGTCTTTGTGAAGTCAGGGTCTTGTTCCTGAGGCTAAAGAGCGTCCCTGGGTCCATCCAAATCAGAATGGGTATCTGACGTCAGTGAGGAGGTAAAGGCGTCTTGGTATTGTGCTAGCCACACAATTTATACGCATGATGTGGCAATAGAAACCCATGAATGCTGCTTCACTTGCCTCTTTGGCCAGTATGGTGTAAAAAGGGGACTTTACTTTTTAAAAATGTTTTATAGTAAACCAAGCCAATGTTCTCTCTGAATAAGGTCAAGCATAAAAAATATGATAAATAAACACTATTTGTTTTCAAATAATACCTTCCTGCTATAAACGCTCATCTTGTAATAGTATAGAAAGTATCAGATAAAATTATTGCCACAATGTAATTAATGTATGCTGTTGAAAAGTTTGTTTTTATTTTCTTTTTCATCTAAAATATTTAAGATGAAAATCTGACAACCTTTAATTGCGTTTATATCTTCTATAATAATAAAATGCAATTATCTGTCCGTTCTGTCCGTCCTCGAAAGCGATTGGTCCCTCAAACTCCTGCATAATCCAACAGCCAATCACTAGCGGAGAAATATTAAATATAATTTAAATATTGAACAAATTCACGTGGACGTTCAAGACGAGTAATTTTTGGTTCAGTATCTTTTCCAAGACTAAATGTGAGCGGTGCGCGTCTGGATTAATAGATAAAAACTTTGTTTTTACGTGTTATTTATTATAACTACTAGTGTATCACCCGTCAAAATGACGTAAGTTTTGAAAATAAATACACATCAGAATAACAAATAATGTAATACAGAACTTTAATTTTTCTATTTTTTTTATTCATTTATTTTCATAATGAACAATTTTATGCCTAATGTTCGAAAAGAGTTATTTTTGGTTCAGTAATTTGGTGCGCAGTTTTCTAAAATTAGAAAGGGTCACAGACAGAACGGGACGGAGTGACATACATTGCAAATGTATATTGATAATGTATAGTATTTTTGACGGGATACACATGTAAGGCCGGTCGAGACGGCGGGTCTCTTGACAAACGCAGTGGTGGGGAGATAGGGTCTCTGGAAAGTCCGCGGTGTGTGGGTGGAGGTAGGATCTCTAGACAGACCACGGTGTGGGGGAGGAAGAGTCTCTGGACAGACCGTGGTCTGGGGGTGCGTAGGGTTCTGGACAGACCACGGTGTGGGAAAGGAGGTAGGGTCTCAGGATAGACCGTGGTGTGGAGGGGGGATGTAGGGTCTCTGGACAGACGGGCCTTGGGGGAGGTAGGGTCTCTGGACAGACCACGTAGTGGGGGGGGGAGGTAGGGTCTCTTGAAAGACCACGATGTTGGGGGGAAGTAGGGTCTCTGGACAAAACCTCTGGGAGAAACGATGACTAGTGAGGTTTCATTTTCATTTTTGAGTCAGTTGATGAGGATGTTGTGATGTCCTACCATGAACTTCACAGGTCACCCTACACTTATTCCCGTCTTTGGACGGGCTTTGTTACTAGTTCATGAAAAAAATAAAATTTAAAAAAAATATTTAATTTACAGAAGGTTCATGCAAAGCAGTAATTTTTTCATTTTAATTTTTTGAGTAAAAACTAATATCCAAAAGTGATCAACATTTAATTTTTTTAAAATATCATCACATATCCTTTTAGAAAACCTTTTTTTTAAAAAACAAAACAAATAATTAATACATTTTTAAAAAATAAAAATCAACACTACTAAAATTAATGATGTTAAAAAAGGATAAAAAAACATTTAAATTAAATCTATATATATAAAAATCAAAGTATGTATGTGTAAATTGTTTACTTATTAATGTATCTCTGTAGGCGTTCTCTCAATGCATAACCTTGCATCCAATAATCCTCAGAAGAATTGGTTTCAATATAAACAACTATAATACAAATACTATGTACAGGAAATATTAAATTGAGGTTACACTTCGTGGAGACATCAACACTGTACTCTCGCCATCTTGACTCACACTGATTCCCGCTTTTTCTCTCATGTGACCTCTCCTTCACTAATCATGTGATTCACACGTGACATTCACCCCCCATCCTTCAAAAAAATGTTTATGAAATACATTTTTGGTCTTAATAAAAATCAAATTAATCTATATCTATATTCAAAGCTCAAATATTTATCATCTTTGGACAATCATTACTTTTCACAAAATATCTAGACATGAAAATCAATAAGAAAAAATCTGTAGGACTGCAACTGTCTACCTGTGCTGAAAAAATGAAAATGATATTTTAACACAATTATAATTTTGTGTAAATAAAATATTTTTAACAATCAATTTTCCTAAAATTAAAATTAAATGTATTGTCCATTGAAATTCAAACACTGCTCCTTGTCTATGGTTCACTAAATAAAAATACAAATATTAATACAGTCTCTGGTTTTTATCATTTAAGAATTCACAGAATGTCTGTTTAATACAGTCTCTGGTTTTATCATTTAGGAATTCACAGAATGTCTTTATTTGTTGTCATTTTACTTAATATGTCTGCAACCACATTGTCTTTTCCTTTAACAGGTTTAATGTCAAATATTGTAGTCGGCTAATAGCATAGCCTAGTTCAAAGATAGTCATTCTTCAGCTGACGAGTATGAATTCAAATCGATGGGCTTTCAATGCTTCTTCAGCCTATTAAATGTTTAATAATTCACAAACCACGACAACGTTTATGTACATTCACAATATCAATTCCAGCATCTTGAAAAAGTTGTTTAGCTTTTGAGATGTCATTCTTGCTTCCAGATAATTCAACATAGTTTCGACCAGATGAGTCACTGTCATTAGAAACTCTTATCTGAAAACGACTGTCTGCTTCAAAGTCTCTGATTCTGTTTAAAACAAAACCCATTGTTCTTCCTACTTCAGATGATTGCAATTAAATGGTCTCAGACTCACTAGTACCATCTCTATCTCTGCTGCCATGATCTTCATCACTTCTACCATGAACGTGATTGTCAATAGTGGCTATGGTGTCACTAGTTCTTAATTACAGTCGTTTCATCTATCTTCTATTTCTATCATTCACGTCTTGGTTTTCATTCTTTTTCCATGGTTGATCAAGATGTCCTATTCTGGAATCAAAACTATATCTGCCTCTCCATGATCTTCTACTTTGATTATATCTCTAATTATTGAATTATGATTATATCTGTCTCTCCATGATTGTCTACCTTTGTTTTTAAAGTGATTTTGTCTTGATTTTTCTTCTGCATTCTTTCTTATAGGGCTGACATTGGGTGACACCCTATTTGGTTGTCTTTTATTGTGGTAACACTGTCTCTTATCCATTCCACATTTGGATGAGAGTCTTTGAATGTGCGTAAAGCATTTGTTAGCTCCGCTTGAGTACGAACTTTATTATCAGTCAAATATGTGAAAAGAGATGGTGTTGCATTTTCTAAGAACTTGTCAATTAACACCATGTCTAGTATGGCCTTTGGATTGCTTGTATCTCTGCTGTAAGTTCCAGCCATTCTGTTAATTTAACTTGTGCTTCATGCACTATGATCTGTATATCTTTGTCCATCGTGATTGTCATTTCATGAAATTCTTTTTTATAATCATTTTCTGACTGTCAGAAATGACAAAGAAGTGCCTTTTTGAAATTTTATATATGTCTTTGTCTTCTTTGGCTATACTGTTATAAGCTTCAAATGCTTCTCCAGTTAGCTGAGTAATCAATTGTGCTGGCCAATCTTCTTCATCATAACCTTTCATAGCCACTATGGTTTCAAAATAATCCAGATAAACATCCATTTTTTCTTTCTGGCTATCATATTTTCTAACTTTGATAGTATCCTTCGGTGCTGACTTTCTATGTGTGTCATTAACAGGATTGTGGCCTCTACTCTCTAAATCAATTTGTAGTTTTAACTTGTCAATTTGAAGTTGTTCAAGTTCTCTTCTTGCAGCTCTTTCTTCTCTTTTGATTATTTGTCTTTGCCTCTCTTTTTTTATCAGCAATTTTTTGTCTTCTTTTTCTTCAGCTATTGTTAGCTTTTTCTTCTTCTTTGGCTATTTTTCGCATCTCTTTTTCTTCAGCTATTCTTAGCGTCTCTTTTTCTTCAGCTACCTTGACTTTCTCTTCAACAAAGACTTTCAATTCTTTTCAACTTAAGCCAAATTCTTTAGCTATGGCAGTGAGTTCTTCGTAGTAATCTATGTTTAGTTTTATGAAATAATATGATACAAGCAATTCGGTAAGGAATGTAGGTATTTATTTATTAAGGTATAAATTCTACAAAAGAAAAAAAATATTGATTTCAAAATGTTAAGTCCAAACAAGTGACACATCTAAACAATTAAATTTGCTTTTGACAAACTGAGGCAATAAAGCATCCTCACACGGGGTCTTAAGTATACTATATATCTACGCTCCCTCAAATTGACAAAACACATCCGATGGTCAAAGTTTTGATTAAAATATGTCACTTAATCAAAATTTCCAATTTTTGAACTTTAGAGTAGTTTTTAGACAATTTAGTTCACTCCATTACTCCACGAATTGCAATTATCACCTTTTTGAAATATTGAATGAATACAAATTCCACTCTTTGATTTATAATTCACACTGAAACTTGTTAATAGTCCATAGCTTCCCAAGTTCAAGGTAATGTCTACAAATGTTTCCTGGAATCGTCTAGCTTGTTAGGCTGGCTGACGCAAAGACCTACCAGCTCTCGGTAGTGTGTGTACTGTAGTACGCTTGTAATGTGTAGACTGTGTTACTGTATGGTGAGGACCAACTTGTCTTATCCAGTTTTACACAGCACACGCAGTGGTCACGTGCGTTTAAGCCGCCATATTGAAATACTTATAATATTAATATTCCTTCAATCTTCAAAAGTATAGACACTGCCATACACGGTCTTTAATATTCATAAAATGCGATGGCTGCTAATAGTTCTTCTTTTAATGAATACTTTCCTTTTTGAAATAACAATACTTGTCACTTCCACGAAACCTCTTTTTCTCAACTTTCTGCATCGTGATAACATTTCAATGTTCGTTAACTTCGACTTTCACGTCTGACACCAATGTAAATAATTTACTTATTAATTAATGTATCTCCGAAGGCGTTCTCTCAATGAATAACCTTGCATCCAATAATCCTCTGAAGAATTGGTTTCAATAAAACAACTTTAATACACATACTATGTACATCAATATTAAATTGAGGTTACACTTCGTGGAGACATCAACACTGTACTCTCGCCATCTTGACTCACACCGATTCCCGCTTTTTCTTTCATGTGACCTCTCCGTCACTAATCATGTGATTCACACGTGACAGTATGTATGTATGTATGTATGTATGTATGTATGTATGTATGTATGTATGTATGTATGTATGTATGTATGTATGTATGTATGTATGTATGTATGTATGTATGTATGTATGTATGTATGTATGTATGTATGTATGTATGTATGTATGTATGTATGTATGTATGTATGTATGTATGTATGTATGTATGTATGTATGTATGTATGTATGTATGTATGTATGTATGTATGTATGTATGTATGTATGTATGTATGTATGTATGTAGTTGTATGTATGTATGTATGTATGTATGTATGTATGTATGTATGTATGTATGTATGTATGTATGTATGTATGTATGTATGTATGTATGTATGTATGTATGTATGTATGTATGTATGTATGTATGTATGTATGTATGTATGTATGTATGTATGTATGTATGTATGTATGTATGTATGTATGTATGTATGTATGTATGTATGTATGTATGTATGTATGTATGTATGTATGTATGTATGTATGTATGTATGTATGTATGTATGTATGTATGTATGTATGAATGTATGTATGTTTGTATGTATGTATGTATGTATATAATATATGTCCTTTATAGCTGACTAAACCATTCATCCGATCACCGTGAAACTTCTGGAGACTTTTGAGTAAGCTCCTGGGATAGTCACTGGCAACTTTTTTTTCAAAATTTAAAACTCATGGGGCGCCGGGGGCCCATAATATGATTTTTTATATTACATGAGCTATATAAAAATTAGTTTAAGCGTTAGCTATTAGGTAAATTGATAGATCTTAACCAAATTTTGTTTATAACAACTTGGTAGTCAATATTGAAATACTATATAACGATAATTTCCTCATGTCCATTTCTTCGGGGCCGGGGGCCCAAAATATCTTTTTTCATAAAAGTTTAAGATTTTATTCCTCATTCAAGTATTAAAGATCGATATAAATATAGAGAAATATATCCGCTATGAAATTGATTGAAATAAACAGGTGTTTTGAACTTGGCATATTGCACTAGTTGGGCCCTGGGGCCCTTAATGTCGGTTTTTTGCTTATATGAGCTATATATAATTACTTTATGTGATAGCTACTGAGTAAATGAATGGATCTTAACCAAACGTTGTATATAAAAACTTGGTAGCTCATATTACAATAAAAAGGCACTGCACGTCTAATGTCCAATCGTTCAGGGCTGGGGGCCCCAGATCTCTTTTTTTCCGAATATGTTTGAGATACTATTTTGCCATTCTATTTTTAGAGATCTTGAGAAATATATCCATGATGAAACTTAATTTAAATTAACAGATTTCAAAATGTACATCGTGAACCGAATGGTCATGGATCCCCTTAATGTATTTTTCCTTATATTAGCTAAATAAAAAATGGTTTAATTGTTAAATAATGAGGAAATAATTGGATTTTGACCAAACTTGATATATAAAAGCCTAAGAGCTTATATTTAATTACTATAGGGCACTGAACTCCTAATGTCTATTTCCTAGGGGCGTGGGGCCCTAAATGCGTTTTTTTACTAAACTTTTAATAATGTATTCCCCATTCAATTTTACAGAATATTGAGCAATATATGTTAATATATTTATATATTTGTTATGATCTGATTGAAATTAACAGATTTTCGAACGTCATATGTTAAACAGATGTACCCGGTCCCTTAATGTAATTCCTTTTTAATCTATATGTATTCCTTTTTACTGAGATCGTTGCAACGCACGACGGGTCTGCTAGTAAAAAATAAAATATAAATTATATGTTTTTAAAAGTAAATGATATTTATGTTATTATAAAAAGGAAACAAAGAACAGTACCCAGCATTTGTAGTACTTTTTCAAGCCTCTCTAAATAAAGGGTTAAGTTACCCAGGATCTGAAGTTAGTTAAAGTAACTTCCCTATTTCGAAAAGGTAATAAATCAATCCCTGATAATTATAGACCTGGCTCACTTAATACGATCGCCTGTAAAATACTATAACACCTATTAGAATAGTTAATCACCTAGACCAGGGGTGGGCAAACTACGGCCCGCGGGCCACATGTGGCCCGCCAAAGTATATCATGCGGCCCGAAGCAATCTACAGGTTGTGATCCTTTATCGATGTTAATTATTACGTTTAGAATTTTAGATACATTTTTAAAAAAAATATTCCAAGTATTTGATTCGAATCTTGGGATATTAAATCGGTTTTATGGCTCCAGAATTGGTAAGTGATCATTAGTCTTTGATTGTTAACATCCTTATTCGAAACTGCATTTCAGTTCAACTGGAAGTTGCTTTTGTTTACGATTTAAATATTTGTGGTTTTGTAAAAATTGTCATTTAAAAGCGAATATACGTTGATTTAACCATAACTGCTGCCAACAAAAAATGAAAGAAATATTGAGGACGACTGTCGTGCTTTTAATAACGAATGGACCGCTAAATATTTCTTCACCGGCGTTGAAAGCAAAGCAGTCTGCTTGCTGTGCCGTGAGTGTGTGAGCGTCTTTACGGATTACAACTTAAAATGAAACCACCAAAAAAAAATCCGCAAAAAACATTTGGATTTTGGGGACAAGATAACGAACGAGGTGAATGTCAAACTTTAGGGCAATAGCTTGTTTGCACATGACATTTATGTGTATGTTAAATCACTTCAGGCAAAGCTCTCCTTGTTCTCCGGGAAAACATGTGAAAACAGGTTTTGCCATCGTCCATTGCTGAAACAGAAAACCATTTCTGGTGATACGGCTGACAAGTACAACGCTCAGTTGGATGCATTGGCTGTGGAATTTGAAAGGATGTTCCAAGACTTCAAGAACATGGAACCACTCTTTAATATCATCAGTCGTCATTTAGTGCAGCGGCTGATTAAGCCCCAGAGGTATTACAATTAGAGCTGTTTGACCTACAAGCAGGTTATGACCTAAAGAAGTTCAAATCAGTTTTTCTGCTTGAGTTTCGTGGATTTTTGCCAGAAGCAGATTTCCACACTTAAAAAGCTTTGCTGCCAAGCTTTTGTCACTATTTGGGTCCACATAAATCTGTGAGCAAGCTGTTTCTTGCATGAAAATTTAAAAATCTACGAAAAGATCGATGTTAACTGACTGCAATTTGAATGCAGCTATGCTAATCACAACAAGGAAACAGGTTCCACAATTAAAGAACATTATCCACAATTTTGAACAGTTACATACTTATTATTATTTAAATGTGTACGCTATGGTCAGCTTATACGTAAATTATGTACCTACTTCATCGTAGTTATTATGACAGTAAACAATAAACTCAAGTTGAAAAAATAAGGAATATTAAAATCTTATTATCAAATTAGAAACTGTTTCAGTTGGTATTTAAAATGTAATCTACATGAACATGTGTATTAGAGTGTGAAATAAAATGACAAATACATGGTTATAATCAATTTTATACGTTGTAAATTGTAATTGAAGTAGAAAAAATAGGTATGCGGCCCGCCTATAGCAATAAAGTTTTCAATGCGGCCCTCCGTAGAAAAAGTTTGCCCACCCCTGCCCTATACTAACATAATGTCATTTTCCCACATCAACGTGACTCTTAGAAAAACAGATCATGTGAAACACAATTAATTGGTATAAAATATGATAATAATCCAATAGAAACAATATTACTATACTTCTCGACAGTATGGCAGTTAACCACTTTAGTTTACTAAAAAGATTATTAACATCTTTAAAATCTCCGGTCTCATACATCATTGGACCTCTGTTTGGTTAGAGAGCATACTGCAAGATTTAATCGATATAGATTAGCACCAATAACGGTTAACTCGGAGTTCCACAAGGAACCTTAGGTGTTTTAATTTTTGTACATGATTTACCCAACATCATCTCAAAAGGCAGAAAAGTTCTTTTATTTTCAGATGATTTTATAATCTATAGATCAACTAAATCAGAACAAGATAGCAAAATCCTACAAAAATACCCAGATGAATTAATAAAATGGGAAACTATTTGAGTATTTATCTCCATCCAGAAGAGTGTCAACTGTTAAGAGTCAAAAAAGAAAAAGAAACAAATAGATGCAAAACATTTCCTTCATGTAAAACAAATAATCCAATCTAAAGATGCAATATATTCAGGAGAAATAATAAATAGAAATCGTCATGGAATCCCAATGTCAGTGGATTAATTAAAAAAAGCAGACTAAACCTTAGAGTTTGTAAAAAGAAAATTTTACAGATGTAATAAGAACAAAACTGAATTTCTACCTCACTTCGGTGAGACCTGTACTGGAATATGCATTTTCTGTATGTGAACAATCCACCAAAGAAAACATTGATAAACTATAACAAATTTAAAAATGAGCTGCGAGATTAATTAATGGGTAATATTCATGACTCACAACAGGAACACCATTAGTTAGATCATTAAGAGTTTTAAAAATAATATAATATAAGATAAGATATATTTTTTTTGTGAATAATACGTATAATTAATTTTTGTTTCTTTTTTTTTAATTGCTTAAAGCAAATAAGAAAAACTGACAACATTAAATTACATTTTAATTTTGAAGTAATTATTTTTTCCACAAGAAAGGTTTTCATTTTTAAAAAAAATCTAAATAATTGTATAATTTAAATTTGTAAGCACAAAATATTTCATTCTAATTTTTGTGAAACATAGTCTATTAATAACGACATATGATTGTTGTTGTTTTTTGGTTTTTTTTAATACATATTTTATAAAGAACAAATAATTTTAATAAATAATCAAGTATATTCAAATTTTTTTTTATGATTTCCTAAAACAACATGTAAAATCAAAAGAAATAATTTTATATGTTTATTCAATTTCTGTTTTTCATTTCAGGCGTACTGTCAGTCTCTTGAAGGTGGAGGCACGCTTGCCCAATTTACATCAAACATTAATTTCTCTACATTTATTCCCCCAGAATTTGTAAACACTTATGCAAGTTAGTAGTGATTCTTCAATTCATTACCTTTAATTATTACCGTTATTTCTAATTCATTGATTTGTTACATGTATTTTTTTTACGTTCTATAATTGGGACTATAAGTGGCCTAGGGCGTCCCTGAGTCACCCAGCTCCGAATGGGTACCTAACACTAGTTAGGTGGCTGGGTAATGCGTGTAAACCACAACTTGGTGGCCTGTGAACGCTGCATCACTTGCCAACAGATCATTTGTCATGGTTTGTGGACGCAATTATCTTCTGCATAGAAGGAGCGTCTGTATAGATAAGATAAAATATGAAAGAAACTGTAGTTCTATTGTTTAATATAATTTATTTTTATTACTTTAAAATTTATTCATGTAATCAATTTGCACCGTGACTTTTGCTTTAACACTGGGTAAAATTGTTGTAAATGTGTCTTTTTAAAGATAATTACTAAAATACTGTATTAATGGACACATTTAAACTACCATATGATGGGATTAATTTCTAAATAATTTCTTCCAATAATTTTTTTTTAAATTAAATAAAAAATAGCATTAATCAATATGTTAATGATATACGAATTAAAATAATTTTAACAATGAAGTTAAAAATAAAATAAACCTTGCAATGTGAATAATATGAAGTTATGTTATTAAATATCGTAAGACATATTTAGATTTTTACAAAAACGCTTAATTTGTTTTCTTTTTTTAAATAAATAATATAAAAGTTACACTGTTATCTTTTGAGTAATTACAGAATCAAGTAAAATTTAAAACTACAAATCATTCTAACATGAAAAATAAAACAAGGAAAAATAAACAATTTTAATGAAACTATGACAAAAGCAAAAGACATTTTTATTCCTTTTAAAGAGTATTATCTTTAAAGTTGTTAATAAGGTTAAGCTGATAACTTACAAGTGTGCACTATATCAATAAGATTCTAACCTGATAACCTCTTATCTTAAAGTTTGGTTTGGAGCAAATGACATCAAGACAGAAGGAGTGTGGAGATGGACCGATCAGACGCCAGCAGATCTTAGCACTATGTGGAGTGTTGGTCAACCAAATAACTATCTTAATCGCGAAGACTGTGTCGCGATTCTTGTTAAAGGACGCAAAGCTAACGATGAAAGGTGTGGTTTTGGACTACCGTTTGTTTGCATGCAAGGTTTGTAGATCTCCATTCTTTTTAATCGTGTTCATTGCATAAGTTTCGATCTTTTTTAAACATGCAACATCTTTTATTAGCATAAGTAAGAAATGTTTCTCGACAATAAATATTCTACTTCGCACTTTTCAATAATTTTAATGCAGAAAAGAGTTTCGTCAATTCAATTTTAAAATTATAATAAAAATGTATTATTATTACACAAATAAATTAAAAAAAAACAATAACAATGTATTTAATTTAATTAACTAAGTATGGCTCAGCAAAAACATTAGCCTTCCTACAAAGATCATGTTATACAGAGCATCATTAAAAACACTGCCCTTAAAGGATGTGAGACCGGGACACTACTGGAAAACTATGAAAGCAATCTGCAGGCATTTGAAATCAAATGCATGAAAAAATTATCCATATCTCTTACCTTGATAACTTAGAGTATGTTTGGGAAAGAGTAACCGCCAATAAAAATCATTAAAGCGACACTTAAGAGGCCCAAGCTGGCATAGTCAAATCAGGTGCTGTGACATGATAGACCAAAACAAAATCATCCTTCATAGAACTGTGGAAGGGGGCAAGCGAAGAGTTTGATGGTGGAATATTTGGCTTGACAACATAAAAGATTGGACTGAGGTTGAATGAATTGCTGAACACCGCTGAAGACATGCGAATGTGGAGATCGCTGTCTGTTGATGTGTCCATGCGCTCCCCCCAAAGACCGCAACGGTCGTGTTACTGATGAAGATTATTATTTTATCATTTTTTCTTGATGGCTTAAAGATTTTTTAAAGTCATAAATATATTAACGCATTTTAATTTAATTGATATTAGCATTCTCAAACTTGTTCAGACAAAATTTGAGACTGTTGAATATTGATGTCTATATAGTAGTAGACACAAACACCCGTATTTGACTCTATTTTCTAGAAGTATTAAATGATTACCTTTGGCTCTAGCCCCCAGTATTACAATACGTGAATACGAGTTAAGAACTACACAACTACCTACAAATATGAAATGCTACTACATCCAAACACCTACAAATAATAACGCACAACACCTCTTTATACAAAAGAGATAATATTTAATACATTAAAGCTAAATATATAGATATACATATGAAATGGAACAGATTAAGCAACATATATGGTTGGACAATACGATACATAAGACGAAGACTGAATCTAAGAATGCTTTGCGTTTTGACCCAACTTCCATCTGGTCCTTGGGTGTGTCCAACGGATGAGTGACTGTTACCTCTGCCTCACGGCCGCTATCTGCTCCGCAGTCAGGCGTAGCGTATATCGATGGGTTGGGCAATTCTTTCCCGGAGTTCAGTCCGGGGTCAAGCCCTAGCTATGTGGAATGATTGACGGTTTGCTCGGTCTGCTCACAGGGATGACCGTCTACCACAGCGGTTTTCACGTTTAGAGATGGGGTCGCCTTGACCCCTTCTTCAGAGCCAGCACGTCTCCCGCCTGGACTGCTCTAAGTTAGCTTGACTAACTCTCCTCTCGGCTATAACCTACTAGCTGAAAACAATAATAGTGCATACCTTAACTAACTATCAATAATCAATATGGATAAGAATAAAAGCATTCAACCATATACAAAAAATTTGAACTACTATAACTATGTACTCAACCTGAGAACAAAACTTCTCAGCTAGGCTCCTCTAATCAAACAGTCTATCACCCCAGAACTCAATCTTATGGTGGTCTGTGACTGTGCTCTTCTGAGAGAGAGAGAACGCCGTAAGGTTTCTCCCCAGTATATATTGGACCGCTCACACACGCCTGCCCTAAATTCCTAACAATTCTATTGGGCGAACCTTTCGTCCCATGGATGGTACATGTGACAACTTAACTCTTATTGGTTAGGCCCTATGTCCCAATAACCTTTTGGATGACTCCTGACCCAAATAAAATACAGCATCCCTCCAAAATTGTCCTAGCCTAAGTATTTATTTTGACCTAATAACTTTAGTTGGCCTCTCACCCGCATTCCCAAATATTTTTCTTTGTCCCTCCAAGGTTAGTGTTTTACCCAATGTCTGTATAAGAAATTCTTGTTGTATTTGGAATGGTTTTCTACACACGCTACACATGTCATACGCATAACGTAATATACTATATTATGACTATAATTAGCTCTAACATAGTGTTACTTGACCCAGAAATGTATTCTTGATAAAATTATGACTTAGATACTGAAAACATCAAAAGAATAAAACACATAAACCAAGTTCCACTTTTTTGTCAAGTGCTTGATTCATCAGACACTCGTCTTACATTGAATTTTCAAAAACATTTCACATAATAAACACACAAATAAATTCAAAACATTGGGGCAGCCATTTGCAATGACTTTTATTTAGGTTCCAAGAAAAAAGGTATATCAAAATACTTTGTAGTTTGTCGGGACAGTGTTTTATTTTTTTAAAGTGTTTTAATGTTAAACGTATTTCACGGTATATATTTCGAACGAAAAGTTTAAATTTGATAAATTGTTTGTGAGCCACAATGTGAACTGAGAAGAACCTTAGTTCGACAACCGCTTGCATTTAAATTCCGTAAAATTTTCTCGGGTACCCGGTTGTAATTTTACCTACCCGGGTAATCGCATGGCAACGAGTACCCGGGTTACCGGGTACCCGTTGACAGGCCTACAATTAAGTATGATTTCAGAATTATTTTCGGTCTGTTTAAAACCAATTTTCTTTAGTGATCACAACAAAAGCAAAATTAATTTTTTTAGGTCGGGAGGTTGTCCAATATAAATAAATATCTAATGAAATTTCACTTTGAGGTCACAGAGAGGGCAATATTGTTGCGAATAAAGGCAATATTCGGGAACTAATGCATTAGCTTGCAAAATACGTTCGAGCACTCCGAGAACATAGTGGGAAAGGGGTAGAAAAAATTGTCATCTAAAATTCAAACTGAGCTCATAGCAATTTTAGGAGATACAGTTCACTAAAATCATCTTTCTTCAATAACAAGATACAAAATAATGTTCCATTGCATTCTTCATATATTTGACATGCGGTTCAAACAAGTCCAGTTGTGTGATATGTAAAGATTGAAAATCAAAAGTAGACGCCGTGGAGTCTTTCAAAGATTTCATTCAAGCAAAAATGAATCTGCTAACGACATTTCTAAAATGATTATGAATAAATGATGATCTTAACATAATGGACTGCATAGGACCAACCTGTGTTAATACTTCTTAAGGGCTGTAAAGTATACACGAGTTCAACAAAGACGCAAAAACATAAAATCTCATGTCAAACTCGATCAATCAGAAAATCTAATTTATTGATATGATACTCCAACTGAATCGAATTCTCCAACTATTTTAGTACACTTGAGCGTTGTTACGCATTCTCTTCCAACTCCATACAATGTTGGAAATACCTAATTGCTTCTACAAGCAAGGCATTCAGACTTCAGGATACAAAATAGTGAATATACCATGGAGCCATGTTGAGGTTATTTTGTAAGCTATATAACTGAAAGTGAAAGATGCAGACGAAAAGCTTAACACACGAACAGACGCAGGAATTTTCCTAGTCATAATGAAACCTTTTTATTTTCAAAGTTATATTTTAGAACATCCCTGAAATTCTTTACAAACGTATAGTGCTCAACAAAAAAATTCTTAGCATTGGCTACTCACAGAGAAACTAATGGAATGGAATACTTAAGGCTTAAGGGATGCTTTGACATTTGATAACATTTTATGTGGAGACCTGATCGTTTTAATCATACCTTCCAATCAAAGAACAAGAGAGACAATTTTTGGTGATTGAAGCAAATATGTATATGTATCCATGTTATGTAGAATAACAGTTAAGAAGAAATTTGGTTTCTTCATAAGATGAGATTAATGTAGAAATTCGTGTGAAGCTTTGGCAGTGATATCGAATTAAGAAAACATACATGATTTTAGTACACCTGCTAATCTACCGGAGTGAAATTTTGACTTCAAAATAGAGTATTAAAATATCCCACATGACATAGTCAGGCAAGGAATATTTTAACCCCATGAACTGATAAAAAATTAATGAATTCAAGACTTGGTGGTTTATTTAAGTTTATAAAGATATTTAGAATCGAAGTTACCCCTGTCTAAAATAATATAATTTATCTGAACAATGCTTACAGCTGTGTTAAGTAATGCAATGTGTTAAAAAGGCTTCTCTAAAATTATTTAATGAAAAAATTAATGACGATCATTTACGAATACACCAAAATTGTCTAATCTATTGCTATTTTGGCTATTGAGCATGCCATGGCTGAAATCATTGATACATGAAAGATTGAGCCATGAGGAGAAACATAAGACTTTAATTTCATTAAAGAAATGAAGCCTTTCTTTTTAACATAAAAATATATAGTGTCCTTATTACTGCTTTCTAATTAATTTTTTTACCTTATAGCTTTAACATATTTTTCGGGGTGGGGGGCGGCAAATTTTGTTTCTGCCCCGGGCGGCACATACCCACGCTACGTCGCTGTCTGGAAGGAAGTACTTTCTTCCCCGGATGATTTATTTTTCAAATAAATCAACTAGGGAAGTAATCTGTAAGGGGAAGCAATAATTTTACAACACCGACATTGTAGCAGGAATATGAGATTACTATAAGTTGGATACTGCAAAACCCTTGACAATTTGCATACTAGTAGGACAAGTTTATATCCTGAATTATCAGCTTATTGTTGAAAAATATAATTGAGTGTAGCTACTAAGCTCAAAGATATTATATATACCTCTTTCTCTTTCAGAATGTCCCTGGGGCAAGTGGGGTAAAGACTGTGTCAATTCATGCAATAGAAATTGCCGAAACAGTTCATGTAACAGCGTCAGTGGTATCTGTCGGGGTTGTGAAGCTGGCTACATGGGGGACAACTGTGACCCAGGTAAGTAATGAAATTTAATGGATACCTAAATGTAGAACACAAAATCCTTTAAAAATATTTAACTGTCGCAATTTTCATATATTATAATGAAATAAACAGTAAATTTTATTTGAAATTAAATTAAACTGATCATTGTTGTAGATCTTTATGCGAAAATGGCAGATACTTTTTTTTGCAATCGGAATTTTTCATTAAAATTTTAAATTCTACAAAAGTTTTAGCAAAACGTTATGGAAGTATAAAAACTGTTAACTAGCTATGTCTGGATATTTAAATTGAATATTTTAATAACACCAAGATGATACGACTTATTACAATAATTTGTCACAAGGCAATGGGAATCAAGATAGGTAATCTTGACTATTTCTGATGCAACTATTTTAGCGACTAAACTCTTAAGGCTTTAAACAAGTAAAACATTCTTTAAAGTAATATTATCTATCCCTCCGTCTCGCAACGATGGTGCATAACCATTGGGTTGGGTTGCATTTTCTCGTGTGGCTGTGCAGTCATATCCTTGAGTGATAGTCGTTACCAAAGCTTTTGCACACGAGTTCTATACTTCCCAATGTTTTTGTCTTTCTCCTAGCTCTTCTGTCTGTAGCCTTCTCCATCCATCGCTCATCGGCTACTATGACGCTCTCTTTTACAACTGTGCGATTCTTTCAAATTATTGCAGTACGTACACAATCTTCAGGCCTATAGTTTTGTCATCAATGAAAAACTCTGGTAAAATGTTTACGTTATAAGATGAAAATCTAAAGATGGTATTATTAATAACAAACAAACCAATTTTCAATGAAGGAGAAAAATAATGTTAACCATGTTACAAACATATCATTTCATGGAGCAAGGCCATTAAAGAAGAATGAAAAGCAGGAAGCGATTTAAGAATACAAGTAACCTGACATATAAAATATATTTTACATGAGTAAAAAAAAGTTTATCACATCTTTTTTTAACTAAATAAATCATTTGATAAAACAGACATTAAAAGTTTCCTTCTAAAATATTTGCTTTGCTAGATATTGAATTAACCCAATAAAGTTAGAGCAATTTCAGAGAAAAATCAAATTGTGTTAAATAAAAAGTAATAAGTTTAGCAATTTTGCAGTGAAACCCTGTTAAAAGATGATCTTAAAAAACGAAAACCCATATGGTGCAATAAATTAATATATTCTTGAAATTTCTGTTTGAACATTATGAGCACAACTAATTGAGATTGGTCAGTTTGATAAAGCGATTAGCAAGTTTATTATTTTCACACGACCAATTCATATAAAGGAAACTCTAGTGGAAGTGGAGACATACTCAGATAGAATGAATGTTTACAAATAACAATTAGTTTTCACACTGTTGTTTCTTCAACATCTTAACGTCTTTCAAGGAGTCCATTTTTTGGTGTGCATTATTAAATCAACCGTTAAATATAATTATATCATTTGACTAATTAAAAATTATCCAAAGTTAAAAGAACAAAAATAACTAGCAAAATCTTGTCTCTCTGTCTCTCTGTCTGTCGTCATCTCTTCGTACGTCGGTAGGGCGGAAAAACAAATGTACAAAATGACCCACTTTCCGTGATGCCATCAAGCTGAAATTTGGCACATAGACTCGTGTCACCTAACCATGCATTAAAATTTCAGATTGATCGACCGTACCGTAATTAAATTAATGCATTTATAGTTCATCTCTATACAACGTATGTAATTAAATTTCACAGTTTGTTATTGTTGTTTTTTTCACGTGACAGTTCAGTTCGCGCGTTGACGCCACTCGTCGATGTACCGGCGTGCTTTTGTTACATTTTAGTTATTTGTAACTTAAATAATTGTCCGAATATATATCAGCATTATAAAAATTAAGCGTGGCTGACGGGACCCCCTTCAGTTGGGGCCCCTGAATAAATTCGTAGATTCACCCCTTGGTGGCGGCCCTGACAGTGACGTCATGTAATTTTTTTTTACAGCGCATCTTTAATTTATAATCATTTTGCACACCGATGCACACCTTGTATTTTAAAATGAAAGATCAAACAAGGACATCATATAATATTTTT
The DNA here is from genome assembly GCA_944989445.1 of Ampullaceana balthica. NCBI lineage: Eukaryota > Metazoa > Mollusca > Gastropoda > Lymnaeidae > Ampullaceana > Ampullaceana balthica. Next base: position 315,628 of record CALYLW010000468.1, on the reverse strand, counting down.
TTACAGTGCTAATCACCACACGATTTTTTAAACTGCTATAGACTGTTCTACATCGTTCCTCAGCGTTCCACGTCCAATGACTTGGTCTATTATATTAAGTTATAAAACATGTTAAATCATTAGAATGCTAAATCAAGGAGAACCCTGAGCGTGTTCTCCTGTAAAAAGACCGTTCCATCTTGGCGAAATAGGAGACAATGACCCCGAAATGTTTAGTTTATTTTCAATATAATTCTTTGTGTTGTTTTGGTTGCAGTCACTGCAGACTTTTTTTTCAGATATGATTTCGGAAATGGCAATAGGAATTTAAGTTCCGTTATGGCAATTACAGGATATTCAGCCATTACTTTAATTCAGAACAGCGGGAAAGATCTGGTTTCGAACGTAGTTTTTACACTGTCTTAATTTGCATTCTTTAGCGTTAGAAAATTCTTCTGCACAGACATACTCGATTCGGATGGTTTGTTAGCAAATAGCTCGTGGATCCATAGCTTACCAGTTAGGTTGTCTTTAGTGGCTGTGAAAACGTGCTCAAACTCTTTTATTAAAAAAATTATCCGGATCCTGATAACGCCACATCTAAGTTTAACAGCTAAGAGGTTGTAATTTACTATTTTATATCTAGTATTTAATACTATTTATTAACAAATTTATTATCCAACAAATTGAGAGTATCTGCTACTTATTTTCAAATAAATCCACCGGGGCAGAACCTGTATCTGGGAGGATGTATTTTGCAACACCGAATATCTTGCAGCAATCTGAGAATATTTTAAGTTTGATGTAACGAAAACCCTTTACAATTTGCATACTAGTATAACAAGCTTATTTGCTGAATTATCAGCTTATTGTTGAAAAATATAATAGGGTGCAGCTGCTACGTTCAAAGATATTCTATGTAGCTCTTTCTCTTTCAGAATGCCCTCGGGAAAAATGGGGTAAAGGCTGTGTCGATTCATGTAGTAGTAGTTGTCGGGACAGTTCATGTTACAGCGAAAGTGGTATCTGTTATAGTTGTGAAAATGGCTACATGGGGGTAAAGTGTGAGCAAGGTAAGTAATGAAATTAATTTGATACATAAATGAAGATTAGAATATCCTTTAAAAGTATTTAACTGACGCAAAATCCATTTTATATAATGAAATAAACAGTAACTTTGATTGGAACTATAACTGAACAAATAATTGTTGTAAATCTTGATGTGTAAATGTCTTAGAATTTTTTTTGTATCTGAATTTTTCTTTAAGTATTGAATTCTACACGACTTTTAACAAATTGACATAAACATATTAAGAAATATTAAATATATTATTAACCTATTATGGGTATATATTTACATTAAATCTTAATTAAAACCTGCTATATTTTTTGTTTACATTAAATGTTGTAATAACACCCAGATAAAATGACTTATTACAATAATGTGTCCGAAGGCATTGGGATAGTTTTAATAAAAGCATTCAAAATAAAATGCAATTTGACCATAAAATGAATATTAAGTTATTTAACGTTCAAATTAATTACTAGAACGTAAAATCAATGAGAACTTTGAGCGTGTTCTGCAAGGAGACCGTTCCATCAGGGGGAAATAGGAGACAATGACCCCGAAATGTTTTGCTGATTTTCAGTTTATTTCTGTGTTGTTTTGATTTCTGTCACAGAAGAAAACCTGTCTTTAACAGATAGCATGTCGGAAATGGCATTAGGAATTAAGTTTAATGATGGCAAACTCAGGATATTCCGCCATGATTTTAATTCAGAACAGAGAAAAAAGTTTTTGTTTCGAACGTAGTTTTAAGACTGTCTTCATTTGCACTCTTCAGCATTTGAAACTTCTTCTTGCATAGACATACTAGTTTTGCCTGGTTTGTTAGCAAATGGCTCGCGGATCCATTACCTTACAGCTCAGTGGTATTTAGTGGCTGGGAAGTAGCACTCAAACTGTTTTAAAAGCAAAAACAGCTGATCGTGCACCAACTGAGAGAAAAAATGCTCAGTCTTAGTCGAGCCTTAAATCCCAGCTAATGTTTGAAACAAATCCAAAATGTCTCAGATCACGCGGTGTCCCCAGTTTGGCTTTAATTGCAGCTATTTTGCCAACTTGAATGAAAACGGATATAATTTTTCACTGAACAAACATATTCATTTAATAGGCAGAATATGCAACATGTTAGGAAGTTTTGTACCCATATATTAGCATTGAATGTGCAGCCATCGGTAACTTCTTTTTAAATAGAAATCTTTGATGTGGCATCGTTATTCTGATACTCTGGTTAGCTATTTTCCTCTGGATAACCATATTTTTACTGTGTACAAGAAAATACATCTGTCGTCTGCTTACATTTCCTCACAAAGCTGTTCAAGCAGGCGCGAGTTAATGGTGTGTGGCTTGATGTTGTAATTCAGTTTAACGACATCAACAATACACTTAAATTTTAGTGAGATTTTTCAGCCAGCCATTTCTCTGTGAATGATACAATGCGTAGATTCAATCTGAGGTGCAATCTCCTTAATCCTAGCATTTAAACCAGTGAGTCGTCCGGTCATGGCACTACTGTTTGAGCATATGTTGAAACAAAAGGACCATTTTAGTTTTCTTGATATACACCAATGGCATCAATTGACTTGAATGATTCTTCTCAAGTTGGCAGAAAGGGCGCTAATGAATCATCATGCACATGATTCTGTTAAAAATATCGCACATACACAAATAGTATTGCCTTGTCGATATCTGTAGAGTTCATAATATATTGATATATCAATCCTCAAACTTTCCTTAATTTCTTCAGTCACTTCCATAATGCTTCAAGTCACAGTGCTAGCCGTGAAAGGGACATGTATTAACTTTTAAATAACAGCCTATGCCAAAAAATTCACGGCACATGTATTAAATGGAGGGTAAGATCAAGTCTATATAGATAAGGAAAGGCATTTTTAAGGTTAACCACCAAATATGATTCTCATATAATTTCTTCGTGTTTCACTTTTCATTTTTAAAATTATACATTTTGAATTTGTATTTGGAAAGTCGCACAATTCCCAGAAAAATACCATTCAGTAAAAACAGAGAGAAAATTTAATGTTTCTTTCCGGCGTAGTACCAATTGCTCCACAGACCGGTACCAGTTTGCAGCCCGGGATTCGGAAACAACATTCTAGTTAGTAAGAAACGTTGTCAACGACTGAATTCCTGCCTTTACAAAACAAAACAAATGTCTTTATACACCCCAAAACTGCCTCATTTTCTTCTTAATGCCTGTGGAACAATGTGTGCAGCGAAACGAAAAGTTAAGTAGTTAAGCAATTTAGTCACGCCCCTGAGAGGTGTCAAACGTTTTTAATCCTCACCCTCTCATATCTCTCTACAACACTACCATACAAACTATTGTTGTAAATATATGTTACTATTTCAATATTATTAATGTAATTATTCGTTATTCTTTTGTTTTTGAGGTATCTCATTGTACTATTTCGAAAGTGTAATGGAGGGATTTATTTTGGGGAAGACTTTTTATAACGTAAAGGAGAATTCATTTTTATATAGAAGAAATGTGTTCTCCACAGGAGGAATTATTTTAGAATAAATTCATCGCGGGAGAATCTGTATGGGGAAGGATTTATTTTGAAACGCCGGCATTCTTGAAGCAATCTATGATTACTATACGTTTGATGTTGCGAAACCCTTGACAATTTCCATACTGGAATAATAAGTTTATATGTTGAATTATCAGCGAATTGTTTATAAAATATAATAGAGTGTAGCTGCTACGTTAAAAGGTATTCTATATAACTCTTTCTCTTACAGAATGTCCCTTCGGCAAGTGGGGTAAAGACTGTATCAATTCATGCAATAGTAATTGTCAATACAACGCATGTTACAGTGTCACTGGTATCTGTTATTTTTGTAACGATGGCTTCGTGGGGGAAAGGTGTGACATAGGTAAGTAATGAACTTTAATTGATACATAAATGTAGAACACAATCTATATATATATATATATATCTTATAAACGACCAAGTGCAAATGAGTATGACGAATGAAAAGAAAAAAATGGGGGTGGGGGGTGGCAACAAAGCTTCTTGGGTTCACTTGCCGTTCAGTTGTGTTTTTCTTTCACAGAATAACATATGATTCGTAGTGTAGTGGTTATTACGCCCGCCTTGCACGCGGAAAGTTATGGGATCAAACCCCAGCGGAAATAAAAAAATATTTTTTTAATTTTTAAAATGTTTGTTTCTGCCCGTTCTTTTCCCCCTCTTTCCAACATGACCAAGGTTGTCAAACGATAATCTTACTTGAAAGCAACAATAGGTTTTAAAATTTATAAAACCAATAATCGAAATTGATTCGACAGGATTTATAAAGTGACATCCAGCTGGAGCCGAAGCCGGATTTGTAAAAATTTCCGTATTCCAGATTTGCCGTATCCGGGGCTATTATTTATATATATTTTATCGCAAACCCCGCAAGCCGGATTTCGCCGGATTTATGAAGCGAATTTCTGCCGAAGCCTGATTTGTCAATATTGCCGGGTGTACCGGATTTTACTTGCGGCTCGGGCAAATCCGGAATCCGGCCATATTTAAAACTTTACAGAGGAGATGGCCTCAGAGACACCTGTCAAAGACCCGGACATTCCACCATTATTCGTTCCTGACAATTTGATTCACGGAGCCGAGGGATGCAACAGTGACAAAGGCTAGACAGTCTAGCACTGTAGAGTTTTAAGGATGCTAGAAGCTAATGGCTACTACGTATATAAAATCTTTGCAGATGGTTCATGTTTCACTAATTGCAGAAGTGAGTAAATACTGCTAATTAAATACACTATTTTTGGGCCAAGAAGCATCTTGAAACAGTAGTTTGCATCCTGGCACGTGGTGGCAGATTAATCCAACAGTTCGTCACTGGGAACACCAAGGTATCACAGCTTGACAGAACCGATCGTTGTGGGTTACATCGTAGTAAAAAAACAATAAAAAAAGAAAATATATTAATTAATTATTTTTTTTAAAATATTCCGAGAGTACAGGCTAAAGGGATGGGTACCTGGAGACACGGCCTGGAGCGTTTACCAATTCACGTCCGAGGAAAAGCAATCACTGGTAAAAACCCTCATCACTCACATGAAAAGTGAACACTTTCCAGCACGCATTTACTGCATATGTTTAATAAAAAAAAAGGGATATTGGCTGCTAAATACGTGGCAACGCCAAAGAGATGGTGGAGCAACTGGTGACGTTGCATGACGCTGATCAGGGATTCGGACAGTCGGATCCAACACCAGTGAAAATATTTGTATATGACTATAGCCACTTTATGAAGCTTGCCAGTGAAATAATAAGCCGGGAACTATGAGCGCGGGCAATGTAAGTCCCATAACCGGTTGTCGTAGTGGGTGGGGTCCCCAATGTTTCCGTTAGAGCTTACTAGGGAATTAGTAGACATTGGTAGGTGCCCCGAATCCCTTCCAGGTCAGCGGAGGACTTTTCTTATGGTTTGTCATTCATCATTTTTAAACCCCTTATATTAACTTCGCGACCGTCTCATCATCTCATCATCTCATCATCTCATGGGCTGGGCGAGCGGAAAAAGATAAGTCGAAAATGACCCACTTCCAGTGATCCGATCGAGCTGAAATTTGGCACACGGACCCGACTCACCTAACAATGCATCGTATCAAAATTTCAGATCGATCAATCGTACCATAATTAAATTAATGAATTTTTAGTGTATCATTATATGAGGTATATAATTCAAATTCACTGTTTGTTATTGTTTTTTTCTTCCACTTCCACGTGAGTTTGAGTTGACGCCGACCGTCGTGCCGACACCCCCTCACGTCCCACCCCCATTTATTAAAGACAAGGGACATCACTCGGTGTCAGTCTGTCAATGTTTGTAGCGTTTGAAAAAAATTAATACTGTTAGTTATGTCTCATATATAAGGGATTTATAGTCAAAAACTTTGTTTTTACGGGTTTGTTTCATTAAATCCCTTATATTAACTTCACCGCCGTCTTTCTCTGTCTTGGTCGGGCACCGCGGAAAAACAAATGTAGTAAATGACCAACTTCCCGTGAAGCCATCGAGCTGAAATTTAGCACAAGGACCCGTGTTACCTAACAATACAACTTATCAAAATTTCAGATCGATCGAACGTACCGTAATGCAATGTTAGTTTCTCTATATAAAATATATGTAGCGGTCGCTATTGTTTACATTGTACGGGTCACTTGACTTCACGCCAGCCAGCGGTGAACATATCTCGTGTTTTAACCAGGTAAACCACCTGGAGTTGAGTTAACGCGTTGACGCCCCCCGTCCATGTCCACACCCCCTCCCCCCAGTTTTAAAGCCAGGGGAGATGATTTCGGTTTCAGTCTGTAAATGTTTGTAGCGTTTGCACACAATCAATACTTTTAGTTATGTCTCATATATAAGGGGTTTATAGTCAAAAACTTTGTTTTTACGGGGTAGTTTTATTTATTAAATCTCTTATATTAACTTCACCGTCGTCTCTGTCTCTCTGTCGTGATCTCTGTCTCTCTGTCTTGGGCGGGCGGAAAAACAAAAGTAAAAAATGACCCACTTTCCTTCAAGCCATCAAGCTGAAATTTGGCAATTGGATCTGTCTCACCTAACAATGCCTTAAATCAAAATTTCAGATCGATCGAACGTACCGTAATTAAATTAATGCATTTTTAGTTTATCTCTATACGAGGTATGTAATTCAATTTCACAGTTTGTTATTGTTTTTTTTCTCGTGACAGCTCAGTTCGCGCGTTGACGCAATGAACCGGGGTGCTTTTATTTACATTTTACGTGTCACGCTGAGCTCGGTCCAGCGATCGGTGACCAGACCTTTCCCCTCTCCCACCCCGGGTTAAAAGCAAAGGGGAGTTAAGACAGATTCAGTATGTAAATATTTGCCGCGCTTCAACATTATCAATACTTTTAGTTATATCTCATATATAAGGGATTTATAGTCAACAACTTTGTTTTTACGGCTTTGTTTTATTATTGTGGTTTTGCATGAGCTCGATCCCACGCCCACATCTTGTGAGGCGAGCGTACTATCGACTTCGTTATCCAGTCGCGCGAGAGCTACCTGAAAAATGAGTGTTGCATTAATTATCATATACTTATTTTATTTATTTGGTGAACGGCGCAAAGTGTACCATTTGAAACATGAACGCAATCAATATACATACTTCCCGTTGTCTTTACTGATGTAATGCTATTAGGTGGCGCTGCGATCGATTTTGTTTTATAGTGCTACTAATTTAAGAAATTTTATTACACCAAAAATAACACTTTTCAAGCGTTCCGCGTAAAATTGTTCAATGTGATAATAAATGAAACAAATAAAAATAAATATAATAAATGAAAGTTCTGTATTACGTTATTTTTTTAATCTGATGTGTATTTATTTTAAAAATCTCCGTCATTTTTGAAGGGTGATACAATATTTATGTACATAGTTCTTGACATGAATTATGGTTCTTAAGCCTTTTTAAATCCCTTATATTAACTTGCTTTGTAAGTTTAATCGGACATCAGAACCGACTATTTGTTTATAATTCTTTCACGTGCCAGTTCAGTTCACGCGTTGACGGCGACCGTCGATGTTCACACCCCCTACCGTCAATGCGCCCAGTTTTAAAACCAGGGGAGATAATTCTGTTTCAGTCTGTAAATGACACGTTTAAACATAATCACTACTTTTAGTTATGTCTCATATGTAAGGGATTTATAGTCATAAACTTTGTTTTTACATCTATTTATTATAGAGATATTACGAACAAGGATGATAACTGCTATACTTCACTGTTCTTTGCTGTTACTTGTGTGTTTTTTAAAAATTGTTTTTCTATATAAATATATTTTAATAAATTCTTTATAAAACATATTTAACTGATCACATACGAACATTCAAATTTTTAACGGTGGCCTGTTCCCTTGGCTGCATAGTGACCCCAATTCCACCAAGTTTTGAGCAGGTACCTAACAATTTTTTGGGTAAAGTAAAGGCGGCTTTGAAAAGTACTATCAACACACTCTCCTTGAATGTCGTGGCTAAAGATCCTTCTAAAAGCTACTTCACTTGCTCCATACCCTATCATGTTACTTTAAGACTTCAGAGAATATAATATTTCTCTTAGCTTCTGCAATTCATTTGTCCTATTTTCTTTTTCTCTTGATCAATGTTTTGGTTATGGTTTAAACTAGAACGCTGTTTGTCAACATTTGCGGTAAAAGCACATAACCCTTTATTCTCATTGATATAAACATAAAACAGATTTTTATGATACTATTATTTCTTTTTAAAAAAATCAAGATCATCAGACGAAGTTGAATTTTAAAACAAACTAACATTCTACCAGGGTCAGTAAGAAATTTCTTTAAAAAAACACATTCCTCCAACAGTATCCACACTAAACCGCCTTGCAGAAATTGAGCTACTATTGGACAGGTTTAAAATCCTACTTTGAAATGTTGCTATTTAAAAAATGTCCACTTCAAATTAAACGTTATTTCCTTTTTCAGTGATTACGAGTCCTGCGATGACCCCTACTTTACCAGACACGTCAGTAAACCGAAGCACAGCCATACTTTCCTTCAATACTCGTAACACAGGAAAAACCCCATCATCAGGAAGCACTCAGATAACAACTGTTAGTCCAGGTAATATATACTGAATAAGAGGGATACTCTCAAATTGATGTTAATTACAGCAATAATGATGAAATTAAAACTTAAATATATGAAATACAATTATATATATATATATATATATATATATATATATAATATATCTAATATATAAAGGTCAGTTGTTCTTTGTATGTTTGTATGTTTTTATGTTTTTATGTTTGTATGTTTAACTTTTCGACTTTCTGTTAGACAATCAGGGAAAAACCAAATGACGGACGAGGACCAAATTTGACAGGACGGTTCCTTTTACACTGAAGGTGGTTTTAAGTTAGTTTTTGTAATTGTCCCTTTTGCCCGAATGCCGTAAATTAAATATTCAAGAAAATGCAGAGACAAAGAATAAAAAATTTAACCTAATTTCTGTATTGAACGAATTTACGCGGACGTTCAAATGCCGTTCAAAGCGAGTGACTTTTGGTGACGTTTTTTCCCCCATACTTTATTTTTAGCGCTGCAGATTCAAAATATATTATAATGTCTAATTACGGTGGGCACATTTTCGTGTACGCTTCATAATTTGAGCTGTGTAGTACAAAGAATTGTCATTTTCTTTACTGTTACTTTCTATATATATTAGATAGACACGTAAACATATATAATTACAAAGAATTGTCATTTTATTTACTGTTACTTTCTATATATTAGATAGACACGTAAACATATTTAATTACAACTGCCACACGATGCATTAGATTTAATTGTTTACACGTATAAATTTAATTGCGAAATTGTTTTAATTATTTTCTGTTCAATACTCGACATTTAATAAAAACCTATTTATGTAATAATTGTGTCAGTATTTTTTTCATACTATTTAAACTTAGGCTACCCGACCTATTAACATAAGTAGATTAAACTAAATAAAGTGATCCTGAAAACGCTTAATTATTTTGTATTGCGAATTGAATATGTTATGTTCATTCCTTTGATGATGGATTAACAGAGACCATTTTAAAAATCAATTATTGTCATGGTTTCACATGCGTTTTTAACATAAAATTGATATATATTTTTTTTTAAATTAGGAATATAGCCTAATTTTTTTTATTTATCTTTATTATCTTTATCTCATAGACACTGTTGCAAATATTGTATTAATTACAATTGTGTTACGATGCAGTGTCGTAAATATGTAAGAGCTTTTTTAGTGAAGACAGTGGCATAGATCTTTCGGAAAATGTCAACAAAGCAGTGGCCTTTCTTTAATGGATACAAACAAACAAACATAAAAATATCAACTGAGCTTTATATATTACATATGCGTTTAAATTACTTTAAATTTAATTATTTATTTTCACGATGCATTCTATTAATATGTTACATGCAATGAATAAAATTGGGATTTTTAAAAAATTAATTCATAACTCTACATTTAATTAAAAACCATAGATGTAGCGAGTTTATTTTATGTTGAAAGTTATGGCCTATGTCAAATAAATTTACACTTACAAACAGTTTCACTTAAGCTTTATATACACTAAACATTATAAACTTTCGATACCGAATTTATTAACAAAACTTGACTAAATTTAATGAAGTGATCCTGAAAACGCTTACTTAATATGAATTGCGAATTGAATATGTTTTTATGTTCATTCCTTTGTGTTCAGAATAGCATAGGCCATTTCTAAAAATTGCCTTTTAATTATTTTTAAGATGCACTTATTAATAGACGGTTGAATCTTTTTGTTTTCATTTTTATTTTATTTTTCAGATATAATATCTGGTGTGTGTGTGTGCATTGAATATAATTTTACAAAATATAATGCCTTATCCGAAATAAGTAACACAAAAAAATGATTCCTTTTTGAAATTATACACATTGCTTATAAACCGTAAATATAAATCGTAAAATATAGAGATATACAAAATGTTAAATATTATTTCCCTGTGAGAACAATTATTAACACGTCAAAAGGAGGAGTTATTTTGGTCCAGTACATTTACTTTATATCAAGACTTTATTTTATGCGGCCAGCTTTCTATATTGTCTAAATATGGTGTGCACATTTTTTTGATATCATTTTAATAAGACCGGGTTTTTTTTAAAAGTATTTTAGAAAGTACATTTATAATTTTGTTTATTTGCGATATGAGTCACTTAGCTTTTAAAGGGATAGTGCCACATGTTCTTTATCTCATAGACGTGGTTACAAATATTATATAACTTACAATTGTGATGCGATGCAGTTTCGTAATTATATATTAAATTTTTGAGTGACGAGGGTGGTAGAGCTCTTTCGGAAAACCTATAAGTTATGTTAATTTTGTACAAGTGGGAATGAAATTGTAAATTTAGTTATTATGGTCGACAAGAATCATTATTTAATAATCATATCTTTTAAATAGTAGGTTATGTTAAAAGGCACTGCATTAAGTGAAAACAACTCACGCGATAAAATGGCATATCTCTGTTTCTCCTAAGATTTTAACTAAATAGATAAATCTGAAATTTAACTTGGCAAATAAAAATTGTAATAACCAGCAACTAATACTTGGATAAAGGGTAAGCACACTCCCGCTACAAAGTGCGGGTATTTTTCTAGTATATATATATGTATATATATACAACAATGTACTACAAATTAAAAAAATACCGATGTATAAATGAAAAAAAAACAACCTTCAATATCATCTTATTTTAATTAAATGTAGACGCATAACGCACTTTATTTTTTTTAAACAGTTTAACTTTAGTTAATAAACAAGAAATAATCTTAATCAGCTCAACGTAAATTGTAGTGCAATCCTAAAATACCGCAACACTCATATTCGTTTCGGCGTGTAGCAAATATTGGTGGTGTTGGTGGTGACTTCTTTAGCATCTTTCGTCCTTTATTCGGTGCTGCACTGCTAAATTATGAAGCTTGGCTGAAAAAGTCTACAGAACACCAAGCATATAAAGAACAACTACTTATAATAGTTCTTGTCTTAATTCATTTACTGTAAACATGATAAAAGTTGTTAGATTAAATTTCACTCATTCTATAAATTTCTACCTGCACAAAACCGATACTAAGTCACACCCTAAAATAAAGTCTCTTCTTTTTAACTATAAAGACGCTCCTTCTATAAAGAAAACAATTGCGTCCATTTAGTTATGTCTCATTTATAAAGATCGTGGTGAAATAAGTCGAAAGTGCTTTGCAACGTCAATATTTTTGTTATTTAGCAGTCTATTTTGAATTTTAGTCAGAGTGAAAAGGGTCGAATCTGCATTGCAACGTCAACGTCAACTAGCAAAATTAAAAGAAAATCATGAACTTAAAAAGCTTAAAGAGTCACCAGCGTCTCGTTCATCTCGGCTCGAAAAGCAACGTCAAAAAGTGTGGGAAAGACGTGAACTTAAAAAGCTTCAGTATTTGATTCTTATTATTAATTTCAACTTATTCAGTATGTAAAACAATTTTAATATATTTTATTGTAAATGACGTCATCTCAACATGCTCAAAATCAACTCCGTAACTTTATTATGACTTCATCTAGACTTTAATTAACAAACAAATCTTATCGAAGAATGGTACTGATTTCACTTTCAATATAAACAATAAAACGCATTAGTCACTGGATGGATGGATCCGTAACGCTATGACGTCATGTGGGAGCTTCTATAAGATGTGCATCAGGAGGTGTGCAAAATAATTATAAATTAAATATTTTTGGGGGGAAATAGTACAACAGTACATAGCAGTTAAAAAAGCGTGTGGTTTTTTATGGTTGTAAAACAAAAATTATATGATATAATTTTTTAGCTTTTATTTTAATTTTGGAAAAGGGAACGATGTAAAATGAGGATTTGAGGATTTATGATATAAAATATAAAAGCCAAAGTCACTCACTCACTCACTTTGGAACGCTGAGGATTGATGTACAACAGTCTATAGCAGTTAAAAAATCGCGTGGTGATTAGCACTGTAAAAAATATTATATGACGTCATTGTTTTAGCTCATATTTTAATTTTGGAAAAGGGAACAATGTAAAAAGAGTATTAGATAATGGTAGTTATAAAATACTTGTGTACATTCCATTAATTTTAATAGTTCGTATTTATCAAACAAGGATAAGTTACTTGGGCTTTAGAGACAAACAAAAGTGGGCGCCGTAGGCGCCCTACAATCCCTATTATAAAATACTTTGTGTACATTTCAGAAAGTTTAATATTTCGGATTTTTTAAACAAGGACAAGTTAGTTGGGCTTTTGAAAAAGGTGGGCGCCGTAGGCGCCCTAAAAAAAGCGGGCGCCGCAGGTGCCAAAGCGCCGCAGCACAACCTAGTTATAAAATATTTTGTGTACATTTCAGAAAGTTTCATATTTCGTATTTATCGATTAAGGAAATTGTGCTTTTGAAAAAAAAGTGGGCGCCGTAGACGCCCTACAACCCCTAGTATTTAAAAAGACTCCATAACGACACATGTCAATTTTTTTAATAATACATTTGCTTTTGATGGCATGAGGATTGTTTTGGACTCACTAAAGCGTTAATTCTCTCATCTAACTATTTAAATAAAAAAATGAAGGGTCTTCTTTTTGAAAATACTTAAACTAACCAGCTGCTTATCAATGTAATTGTCTTGAAAATTCACGGTCTCAATAAAGAGACGTATAACTTATTATCTGAAGCCAAAAAAAAAGAAAAATTATACCGGATCTTCCACGTACTGAGCAAGAAAGATCAGTTCTAAGAAAACGTCTCAAATTCATTCCTCTTCGAGCCACAAGTAATAAATAACAATTACTATCAGTTGCCCATCGTTTCTTTCATTCATCGAAACGTTTATGTTACGTATACGGAAAATCAATTCCAAAACCTTCGCTAAACTCTATGAAAAAAATCAAATTTATCAAAGAGGAATGGCGAGCACTTTTCCAACTCAAAAAACGCCAAGATATTGTTATTAAGCAGGCAGAGAAAAGTGAGACTGTCTTTGTGCTAGAACAGAGACTATACATTGAAGAGGCCTCCAAATAATTATATGATGCAACCTTTTACACCCGAAGGACAAGCGATCCTATTATTTCCAATAATGAAATTGTTAAGGAGATTATTGAAGAATTTATAGATTGTGACCAATTATAATCCATTGCAAAAAAGTTACGTATTTATGACAGTGATCTTGGTAAGCCATGCCTCTACTGATTATCAAAAATACACAAGCTGGGAAACACTGAAAGGCCGATTGTTTCCGCCTCCTCTTGTCCTACTGAATTAACTTCAGACGTTTTGGATACTGCTTTTAAACCAATTGCTGCAAATGTATAATCATACATTAAGGACACTAGCCATGTGATCAAATCTCTGGATTCCTTGGTTTTATCTAAGGGAGAACATTTACTGTTTACACTGGATATTTCTTCATTGTATACGTCTATTACTCAATTGAAAAGATTTATTGACTTCGTTTATAATTTCCATTCTTCGATCAAATTCACATCCACTATCCATAATAGTGCTGTTAACTTTTGGACATATTGAATGTAAACAACATATCCACATCAATTTTTTACATGTCTACAGACAGCCCTAATTTCCTTATGTATGCATCATCCCATCCTCAATCTTGTAAGAACTCCATCACGTATTTGCAACTACTGAGACTTATAAGACGCTGTAGTGATGAGGCAGACTTCTTGTAACAAACAAATGAAATGCTGGATGTTTTTTGATAAAGTTCACATGCTGAACCAGTTTTAACATACGCTGTCAATCGAAATAAAGGTATGACCAGAATGTTACATGGATATCCTCTCTTTCCGATCAATGTGATTGATCTAAATTTATTGTACCTTTTAACCCCGTTAACTTTAAAGCCCGCCAGGTGATTCTCAAAAACCGCCCAATCTTCAGGACTGACCTTCTAGCCAAACAGGTCTTCAAAACACCCCCCCCCCTTTTTGCTTTTTGGAGAGATAGAAGGCTTAAAGATATACTTGTAAGATGTCCACTTCCTACTATGAAAGAACACATTGGAATGAAAGGTTGTAACCGTAACAGTTGCAATACTTGTCCATATTTAATTGGAATTGACAAATTTAAAAATAAAAGATGGATTCACTTGCACACGTCGCAACGTGATATATGCAATTATGTGATAGTATCTGCGAAGTCTGTCACAATCGATGCAACAAGTGTCAAACTGCAGCTTTTCTGGTGGCAATCCACAATATCTTCCCGTCGAGCTGGCCAAACCATTTCATTATTTGTTGTCGCCGTTGCAAGACAAATTCTAAGTCCAGGAAAACACACAATCCTTCCAAGGCATATGGGAACAATCTCGATCCTGGTGTTAGTCCTCAAGACATTGCAACTCCCACACAAGTAGAGATTCGTTACTTGTTCGAATCATTCCCATTCGTGAAAACTATCAAGTATGATGGTGCTTTCGGACAGTTTGGATTCAAATGTAATGCAGCTTTTTCATTTAAGATATTTTAGAAGTTACTGAAAAGCTTTCAACATCGTTGCTTCGATCACCTGATTCTACCGGCTTGATTGTCATCCTCTGAGTAAGAGAACCTCGACATCACACGTGAGTTCACAATGTCAAACGACAATGTTAGTAACGTATTAGATTTAGAGTGGCTAAAGGCGAACAATCCTTTGTATTGTGATGTTAAAAACATAACAAATAGTATTCAGTTCGATATCGCAAGTTTGTCAGCGTTCAGCCGCCTCAACCAGCACCATGGCCAAGTCGTATTTCACGAATTAATGAATACTCGACAATTATTTATGATCAATGTAGTCATGAACTTTCTATGTTAGATATAAATGATTAAAAAACTATGTTGTGCTAAGGCAAATGGAGCTAGTGTTCGCTCTTTCATTCAATCACCCTTTGAATGGGCCTACAACACTCTCAATGATTTTTTTAATTGAGTCGAATAGACTTTACGAAATAATTGTCTCTCTTCATCCACGTGGTTTAAATCAAGAGAGTGGTTGTCTTCTCATCAAAAACGTTGATGTAGTGTAAAATGAGATTTAAATGTTTGGAGTCAGTGTATAGCTTCAGTGCGTTGAAGATCCAGCAATATTTGGCAATGTTGAGGATGGCAGATACCAAGCAGAGTTTTGTGTTACACTTTCTTAAGGTATAAAGTCACTGTTAAACACGAATTCAACTAATGTTTTGATTAGAACTTCAAAAAGCTACGCCATTATGAAGATTAATGACATGTTCTATTGTGCTGCCCAGTACACGCTTGACTACATTGATTTGAGGATTAAGAACGAGGAAACCTCCCCAGTCGTTTATAAATGCGGCAATGTGCACCAAGGTTGTTTGACGGTTGCGGCCAGCTAGCACTTTATGGCCGGGAGCGGCCGACAAATTAAGACTGCGGGACATTTTAGAGCGCCACGTGTGCCCCATGGCATGTGACAAACCATTGTATTGACTGGACAAGCTTTGTGCCTAGACCGACCCCACTGGTGCCAACCTTGTATGGCCAGGATTGGCTTACCAGACCTGACCAATTACATAGTCAGCATGACATGACTTTACAACTTTAGCGCTGGCTTTGTGATACCGATGTAAGGGGAGACTCACTAAAACGAAAGAAAGAAACGAAAGACGTAAACGGGAACAGAAACGAGGACGTAACATTTGAACGTAATCGTAGAGAGTAGGGCATAGTAGATATTTAGGGCTGCATACTTCTTGTAAACTTGTGTGTTTAGCTTATTAGTTAGAGTACTCATTTTGAACTGAGATTTCCTTTCTTATGAGAATTATCCTACCAAATAAACCTTTAGAGCAGCTATAGTCCTCAACCTGTGTGGTCTTAACTTATTTCGTGGATTTATTGTTCTATTTAAAATACTGTACATTGCCTTAGCCAACAACTCGGCTACATATAGATCCTGAAATAGACGCTGATGGCCAACTTTCATGTATTCCATCGATTGCTTCTACTCAAATCTGTTCTCAATGCTCTGACGTCATCTCTGTCCCTTGTGAAGTTGACATGATTACCGTTCAAACTTCTGTTATGGAACCAATTGATGAACGTCAGCCTGAAGAAGTATCGGGGTAAGTAGGCATTCCTAGTGGTGGTGGTCAACCGGAACAGCTCAAAATTTCAAGAAAAACTATTAAAAATCTAATACATAATCGCCCTTTCTATGCGTGTGTCTCCCCATCGAAAAGCGCGCAAAAGGGTGCTCGTTCGAAAGGCGTGCAAAATTATTATAAATAAATTAAAACTTTTCGCTGTAAAAAATATTATATGACGCCATTGTTTTAGCACAGAGCGACAATTACCAAACGATGCACGAACTATGCGTGTGTGTGAGCCTTAGCAGGCTTTTCCACTAGTATAGTCAATGATCGTCATGAGCTAAAAGATCAAGAGTTTGCATTGTATCATATCTTCCCCAATCGCGTCACAGGATTTAAACAACCTCGGGTAGTACACATTTCGCCACTTGACTACTTCCAAGCACGTATTATGGGAAAGGATAAATCATTAACGCTCTCTCTACCTCTTTTACGTTCACGCTATGTATGAACATCTTTGCTTAAGCAGCAACATCAACGTATTTGGAGAGAAAAAATAAATAATGCAAATATGTTGGAAGACATTCATCTATATATCAAGAATTTGCGCGGTTCATTTGCGTATTGGGAACTGATTTGAGTGAGCTTATTGCAATAATCAGATGCTTTGAACCACTGAATTATTTCATCACTTTAAGTTGCAACGACATGCATTGGCAAGCACGTATAATGTTCAAAATCTTGTTGAAAAATACCCCATGGTCATCAGTCATCATTTCATGATTCGAGTCAACGCAATGATGAGTTTACTGATGAGTTTCCTTGGATAAAAATTGATTGATGATTGGTCGCGCATTGAATTCAACAATTCTGGATTGCCGGGTCTTCACATGTTAGTTAAGGTCGAAGGAACGCCAAGGTTTGACACTCCAGACTCATCGCTTTAATCGATGAAGTTATGACGTATGAATTGCCCGACGGTGATGAGAAAATGAAAACATTAGTCCCTGGATTTCAATGACATCATCATACTCAGACGTGATACAAGAACCATTATGCCGAATGTCGCTTCAGTTTTCATGGTATTTCAAGTAATCAAACACACAACGTCGTAAATACATCTGAAGAGTTCATTAAAAATGGAGGTCGTATGTGTATTTTTAAACTAAAACCATAAGAAAACTTCATTAACAGCTTAAAAAGCTGTTGAAATGTTGGAAATGAAATAAGGACCTTCAACTGTGTGGAAACTATGAATCAGTTGCCAATTATCTCACCAAATATTGTTCAAAGAATTAGCCAACCAAGATGTCTGCAGGTCTGCGAAATGCAACTTTTACTAATGTATCTACATCACAGATTTTCCTAGTGTAGTTTTGCTAACCAAACATTTGCACAGTAAAAAGACAACAACATTTTTTCTTGAATTTAAAACAAATCTCCATCTCATCCTTCATTGGTTGATTCGTGTGTTTACATTTATTACATCATCATTTTCTTGAACAATCTGGTAGTCAAGTTTGAGAGAACTTTGATATTTTCAATTTCCGTTCTTCCATTTACCCGTTTACGTTAAGTTCAAGTGTTCTTTAACTTATTTTAAACTCGATTCGAAAGTTATCGGCATTTTCCTGGGGACAAGATATACACTGGTCATTTACAGTACTTCGGACATTAGCCAAATACTCAAACCGAAAAGTGACAAATAATAAAATGTGTAAAGTCATACTTAGGAGCAAAATATATATAATTGCATAACTTTACTTTCGGTTAGATTGAAATCAATCAAAAAGTTTGACGGCAATAGATATTAAAAATATTTATAATTTTCGAGAATTTTAATTTACACGACTACTTCTTTATTAAAAATCCATGTTACTTTTAAGATCAAAATGCTACTAGAGTTTTCTTGCTTAAATTGTTCCATTTATTACTTTGTAACCCAGCCAACTACAATAAGTAAAGTGTGCTGGTTATATATGACTATAAATTTAAAATATCATAAAAGTTTAAATATAAGAGTTCAAAAATTTATTTTATAAAATTTGTTACAGCAAGAAAGACAATTCATATATTTTAAAATATTATTGCAGAAGAACAGCCAATTTGTCCATGTAATAATCTCTTATGTTTATACGAGCAACAAAGCCCGTCCAAGGACGTTCCGCCACCGTTCGGTGGCATGTTGTAACTCCCCTCCAACAGCCGTCTCGACTGGCATCACGTCAAAAATACTATTCATTATATTTTTAAAAAATAATTCGTAAAAGCACTATAAATCCCAACGCGCATAACTCAAAATAAAGTATCGGAAGAAATACTGCACCAAAAATAACTCGGTTTGAACGCCCGCGTAAACGTGTTAAATATGATTGGCACTAGGAGTCATATTTGTGTTTAAAGGACCTATCGCTATCGATGACCGCACATAACATAGCCTTTTATTATACAGGATGTCCTATTTATGAAAATTTAATAATAATATCTTTTAAAATCAAAATACATTTTTCTTCCTTTCAAGCCACAATTTTCTGATCATAAAGTATTTCAGAGATGAGTTAAATTAAATCAAATAATTTTATTCTTCTTTTGAAAGTTGTCCTCGTCAAAAGTATATCATACCCCATACAAATCTTCGAGACAAGATTAATCATCAGATTAAGGTTTCCTAACTACAGGTTATATACGTGTTTATATTCGCACTCATCAAAACTAATAGCAGTCTCTTTATCTCACTTAAACTAAACAATCTCACAGTCATGTCTCAATCTCTCACTCACACTGCTTTACCACTCAATATATTTATTTAAACTAGAGAATGTCACATTAATTCTGATTTATCTTACATCTGTCTTAACAGCCGTGCAATCTGATCAATGCCCAATGTGGCCTGGATCCAGTTACATTGATGGAAAATGTTTCCAGTTTTTTTCGGAGAGAAAGAATTGGACTGACGCTCAGGTCTGATTGATTATGCCAGTTTTATAATATATTGTACATTAACTTCATTTAGATATTGGAAATATTTTAATCTAAAAGATAATCAAGTATTACTAAATATAGTTTAAACACAAATGTGTGTTTTGTCGCATAAAGTTTTAAAATGGTTGGAAACTTATAACTATGACAGTGCATTTCATTAGGCGTCTTCACTAAGTTCTTTTTCTTCTAGAATTGTCTAATCTCATTCTTTACAGTCAAAGTACAATATTTAGGATTTAAATACAGGTTTGTAGCATGACGGTGTTTGTTTTTAATGTAAATATGTAAGGGGATCAAGATTGTTATCTCTACCTGCAGGAGTAAAACCTAAATTAACTTTTAATCACGTTGTAATCATCGGTAACCCCCTATGCCATAGGCATTACAATAATTTCATCACATAAATATGTATAATTTATTTAAAACTTCAGTTAACCAAAGGGGGTGCTCGGCTATCGTAACGACCGTCACGGGCTGGAGTCTTTGTAAAGGTAGGGTCTTGGCGATGCTATAGGGCGTCCCTGAGTCCACCAAGATCAGAATGGGTTCATGACGTCAGTTTAGGGGGTGAAGGTGGCTGGGCATTGTGATAGCCACACAATCTATACCCATGCTGTGGCTATAGAGATGTGTGAATACTGCTTCACTTGCAACTTTGGCCAGCATGGTCTGAAAAAGGGAATTACTTTTTTTAATTTTTAGTTCTTCAAACCCATTTTTGCTCTAAATAAAATCAAGCAAAAATGATAAATGAGCATAAATTCATACCTTCCTGCCATAATTGCTTTTCTTTTGCATACATAGAAGCTATTAGTTAAACTTAACACCACAAAGTAGTTAATGTTTTTTATGCTTTGTTTCTAGTTCTCTTTTTAAATCCCTTATATTAAATTCAAAATCTTGTCGGTCGTCATCTCTCTCTCTCTGTTGTGATCTCTGTCGTGATCTCTGTCGTTCGCGGGCGGGCGGAAAAACAAAAAAGTCAATAATGATCAACTTTTCGTGATGCCATCGAGCTGAAATTTAGCACATAGACTCGTGTCACCTAACAATGCATCGTATCAAAAAAAATTCAGATTGATGGAACGTACCGTAATTAAATTAATGCATTTTTAGTTTATCTCAATATAACATATGTAATTCAAATTCAATGTTTCTTATTATTTTATAAAAATATCTTATCATATCTTTTACAGACGCTCCTTCTATACAGAAGATTATTGCGTCCTACTTTAATCTGTGGTTTGTGTTTAGTCCTGCATTTTCATTAGATATTTAAATGTTGATAAAGTGTTGGTTTTCATGTCTTCTTCAGGCAACCCAATCCATGCCCGAATTCCGAACGAGAAGAATGAAAATGTGTATGTGTTTGTTCTTGCATACGGAATAAGAAAGGTGTTTTTATCCTTATGTCTATCTGAGGGTTGTATTAAGTTATCTTTGTATTGTATATCTAAATTATAATTAATTGCTTTATGTATGATTACCACTTAAATTTTCGTTCTTCTATCCTCTAGTGTTTCAAGGTTTTATAATTTAATTAATGGTGTTATTCTTGTCAGTTTTGAATATAATCCAGGATTGAATCTGGCAGCTCTTTTTTGAATTTGGTCTAGTTTATTAGTGTTTTCTTAGGTGGATGGGTCCCATACAGATGATGCATATTCTAATACAGGTCTCACCAAAGTGAGGTAGCATTTTAGTTTTATATCTCTATTACATTTGCAAAAGTTTCTTTTTATAAATCGTATGGTTATCTTTGATTTTTAAATTACTTCATTGACATGGGGATTCCATAATAAATTCTCATTCATTATGACTCCTAACTCCTAAGTATTTCGCATCTTTAGTTTGTGTCAGTTCTTTTCCATGAATGACATATTTTGAATTTATTTGTTTCTTTTTCTTTGTTACTCTTAGCAGTTGACACTTTTCTGGGTGGAAAGACATGCTCCAGTTAGTTTCCCATTTTATTAATTCATCTAAGTCTTTTTGTAAAATTTTGCTATCTTGTTCTGATTTAATTGTTCTATAGATTATACAATCATCAGCAACTAACCTAACTTTTTTTCCTGTTGAGACGTTGTTTGGTAAATCATTTATATAAATTAAAAAGATTAAGGGACCTAGCACAGTTCCTTGTGGAACTCCTGAGTTAACTTTTATTGCTGCAGATTTTGATCCATTAATTATTACAGTTTGCTCCCTACCGAAAAGGATGTTTTGGATCCAGTGATGTAAGGTACCTGAAAATCCAAAGTAGTTACTTTTTTTAAGTAAACTAAGGTGGTGAACTTTGTCAAATGCTTTTGAGAAGTCTAGTAATATTGTGTCTATTTGATCATTATTGTCTAAGCATTTTGATAGTTCATGTATTAAACCTATTAATTGTGTTTCACATGATCTGTTTTTTCTAAAGCCGTGTTGATGTGGGCATAGTGCATTATATTTGTGCAAGTGGTTAACTATTCTACTATATATTATGTGTTCTAGTAATTTATAAGTGATACTAGAAAGTAATACAGGTCTGTAATTACTAGGGTCTGATTTATCACCTTTCTTAAGATTTTCTTTCACGTGCCAGTTCAGTTCACGCATTGACGCCACCCGTCGATGCCCACACCCCCTCCCGCCCCTTCCCCCAGTTTTAAAGCCATGGGATATCACTCGGTGTCAGTCTGTAAATGTTTTTCGCTTTTGAACTTAATCAATACTTTAGTTATGTCTCATATAGAAAGTATTTATAGTCAAAAACGTTGTTTGTACGGGGTGCTTTAATTCATCTTATAAGTTAAAGATGAAATACTTAAAACTTTAAATTGAGTTTTTGTTAATGAATATCTTTATTTAAAAAAGCTTAAATTGCATAAAATGTTTCTATTGTAGTAATTTTTTATTTTGTGAGTAAAAACTATTCAATCCAAAATATCGTCACATAATATTTTTAGGAAACCTATTTTATCATAAATACATATTTTAAAATTAAAATCAATTCTACAAAACTAAATTAAAAACATATTACATGGATCTGAGATTACTCTCTTTAGGCCTTGGCTGATACCTGAGTCGACTGCTCTAGCCTGTTAAAGTATGAGTTAGTTGGGTAATGCTCCGTTCTCATTTAAGTCACCAAATCTGGGTGATTACAACTCAATTTCCACCATAAGTCTGTTCTACTTAGCCTGGGCGTGTTAGCAAAATGTCAGCCCACTCTTTAAAACACATTCCTAAAGTGGTCAGCCAGCCAATGTCTTTATCACAAAATAAGTGACTGGGACGTCTTGTTGTACCAAATCTAGGTGATTACAACTCAATTTCCACCATAAGTCTGTCCTACTTAGTCTGGGCGTGTTAGCAAAATGTCAGCCCACTCTTTAAAACACATTCCTAAAGTGGTCAGCCAGCCAATGTCTTTATCACAAAATAAGTGACTGGGACGTCTTGTTGGGTAGGGCTGCCACGGATTTTGCAAGGCAGTCTGCCTTTTCGTTGTAGTCGACATTCACGTGGCTGGGGACCCACTGCACTCTTACCTAACCCCCGAAAATTTAAAGCATACCCCCGTCATCTATCATTGCGTCCATCAAGTGGGTGCTATGTTTGTCACTTTGCAGGACATCGGGAGCTGATCTGGAGCCCGCTTACACTACCGTGTCTCAAATCTTACAAGATTCTACCCTTTCATTGTTTGATGCACACTTTCCAAGGCCATGTGTATAGCCTCAAGCTCCTCATTGTAATTCGATAACATAGTCCCACAGGGTATCGAAATTTCTAGAGCGCACCATATCCTGCAGTTCATTCTCTCATGTTGGCGGATCCATTCGTGTACACTTGCATTTGGTTTCCCACGATCCCTTCAACTGTCTTTAGGGCAGCCATTTCTGTACATATTCAGAGCTTCTTTTAGTTACTGCCATGTCAGTCAAAGTATTTCGGGACGGGTAGCTTCCACATAGGCCAGTTTAAAGGGGGACACTTTTTGTTTGCCTTCTTTTTGTCGGGGTTTAACACTCCTGTCAAGTTCTGTTACTGATGCATAAAAGAGGACTATTTCAACCACCCACATCCGCACCAGTTACTCTGCATTTGGTAGCAGGGTTCTCTGGTGTTAAACCTACGGTACCTTTCTGCAATGGTTATTGATTTTTACCTTCATATATCTAGTGGTTCTATGGTTGTGATGATTTTCACAGCATTTCTACTAAAATTATGTTTTTAAAAAATAGATTTTCAAAAATAATCATCTAAATACAAAAAAGAAAACATCTGTTTATTAAAGTAAATGACATAATGCTTTTGAAAGCAACTAAAACAATGAACCGTCCTCAGTAATTTTAGTACTTTTTCAAGCCTATCTAAATCAGAGTAAAGTGCCCCAGGATAGGAAATTAGCTAACGTAACTCCCCTTTTTAAAAAAGGGGATAAATAAGACCCTGGTAATTATATACTATCTCACTTAAAAGTATTACCTGTAACTTATTAGAACACATAAAATAATTAATCACCTAGAAAAACATAATGTCGTATACCAACGTCAACATTCTTTAGAAAAACAGATAATGTGATACACAAATAATTTGTGTAATAAATGATCTGTTAAATGTCTTAGACTATAAAAAAAAATATAAAATTTTACTAGGATCTTCAAATGCATTTGACAAAGCATTTCACCATTTTCGTTTACTAAAAAGAAACTTTGGAATCTCAGCTACAATACCTCATTGGATCAAGACTTCCTTTTGGGTAAGGAGCGAACTTTAATAATTAATGGATCTAAATCATCACCAAAAACGGTTAACTCTTGAGTTCCACAAGGAACTGTTAGGTTTACTACTATTTTTAATTTACATAAATGATTTACCCAACAACATCTCAATAGGAAGAAAATTTAGGTTATTTTCTGATGATTTTATAATCTTTATAGAACAACCAAATCACAAGAATAGAGCAAAGTCTTTAAAAAAACGTAGATTAATAAAACGGTAACCTAATTATAGTATGTCTCTCCATACAGACAATTGTCAACTGTTCAGAGTGAAAAACAAAAACTAACAAATAAATGCAAACTATTTCTTTCTTTGAAAACAACTAATCCAAACTAAAGATGCAATGTACTTAGAAGTAATAATACATAAGAAACTACCATAGAATCTCCATGTCAGTAAAGTAATTGAAAACAAACTAAACCTTCGATTTTATTTTTTTAAAAACTTTACAGATGTAATGAGAATGTAAACTGATTGCTACCTTACTATGGTGAGACCTCTACTAGATTGTGCATCTTCTGTATATAAACCATTCACCAAAGAAAACATTGATAAACTAGAACAAAATAAAAAAAGAGCTATCAGATTAATTAATGGCGACTTTTCAGAGTATAACCCTCTGTCAAGAGTAACACGATTAGTTCAATAATGAAACCTTGAAATAATGTACTAGATAATAGAAGGACAAAGAGAAAAGTAGTATTAATACATTAGGCAATTAATTCTAATTTCGAAATACAACAAAAAGATAAGCTAATACAAAATTAATACATAGCCATGGGGATAAACGCACTTTTTTTTATTCCTTATCTCAAGAACAAACACATACAAATCCTCGTTCTTCTCGTCCGGAATTCTGAAGTGGAATGGGTTGTCTAAAGAATCAAGGAAATGAAAAATCTATCGACATTTAAAACTCTAATAAATACGCAGACTAGACATAAACCATTGACAAGCGTAAGGCGCTATAATCTTTTTTTTATAGAATGAGTGTCTTTAGCAGATTAGATTAGAAAATATAAAATAAGCAAGTATATTTACATTTTAGAATGATTTGTGAAAGTAATTTTCATTTTTCAAAATCGTTTAAATCAAATATGAAAAACTGACAAAATTAAATTAAGTTTTATAAAAAAGTAAATATTTCGCCACAAGCAAGGTTTTCATAAAAAAGAGATTTTAAAAATTGTATGTTTTAAATGTGTGAGCAAAAATATTTCATCCTAATTTTTCTGAAATATAGTTTTAATAATAACGTCACATGATTGTTTTATGAAAAACATTATATATTGAACAAATAAGTGTTACATATACCGTATATACTCGTTGGCAAGTCGTCCTTTTTTGGACAAAATCTAGGAGGAAAAGTTTGGGGGTCGGCTTACGAGCGGGTCATTAAGGTAAATCTGCATGGATATTGGATATCGATGATTTTATTGTAGATTAGAAAGGTTCTTCTCTACATTCTACAAGATTCGACTGCTCTACCAGAAGCTCTAATAAAGTATTAATCATCTGCACTTACTTTATTTAATCATTTTATTTATTTCTTGAACGTTTTAGTAAATTGTTTTATAAATGTTGTTTGCAAAAAAAAATTTAATACACGCGCTTTCGTCACTGTTTACCAAAGAATTTTTTTTCAAATATCGGTAACTCTTGCCTAACAAAGAGCATAAAGACAAAGATAGGCAGTAAAAAGTAAACAATCATAATGACAGATTTAGCTTCTAGTTTAAAAAAAATGTGTACCATTTTGTTTAAGCTGTCCTATTATTCTTGGGGGTTGGCTTGCGTGTGGGTTATATACATTTAATACTTTTCTCTTCCAAAAGTGTGTGTGTGGGGGGGGGGTCGTTTATGAACGAACGGGCTATAGAACGAGTATATATGGTAATCAACTCTATTAAAATGATAATTTCTTTAAGATTTTGAAAGAAACAAGTATATCATAACAAAGGAATTGTATGTTTTTAAACGTAAATAACATCATATTTCTGTATTTTATTTCAGGCGTACTGTCAAGCACTTCCAGGTGGAGGCACGCTTGCCCAATTTACATCCGACACTGATTTTTCTGAAATTATACCCTCAGCATATGATTTCGCATCTGGAAGTGAGTAGTGAATCTTCTAATTCATTAAAGTTAATAATGTTAATTCTCTTTCATTGATTTGTACGAGCATGTTTTAATTTCTATACGTGAAAGAAATTGTAGATTTAGTGTTTAATTGAATTAATTTAATTACTTTTAAAATTATTCATATATTCAATTTGCACATGAATAGCTGCGAAAACGATGTTTTAACACTGCGCAGTTATTGTTGGGAAAGTGTCTTATTTAAAGATAAATACTATATTAATTGAAAAATTTAAACTAACATTTGATGGAATTAATGTCTAAATTTATATACTCAGAATTTGCTTTTGCTGCTGGAGGTGAGTTGTGAATCATCAAAGCATCAGAATTAATAACGTTATTTCTCATTCATTGATTTAAAAAAATAATTTTGTTTTACGCTCTCTATGTGAAAGAAACTGTAAATCTAATGTTTAATTTAATTTAGAATTTTTAATTTAAAATTTGTTCATGTATTCACTTTGCGAAATAATATCTACGTGAACGTTGTTTTAACACTTTGCAATTATTTTTGGAAAAGTGTCTTATTTAAAGATAAATACTATATTAATGGAAAAATTTAAAGTAACACATGATATAATTATTTTCTAAATTATGTATCTCAAAAATTCTCAATTTATACCCTCAGAATTTGGTTATACAACTGGAGGTGAGTAGTGAATCTTCAAACTATCAGAATTAATAAAGTTATTTATCATTCATTGATTTAAAAAAAAATTGTTTTACGTTCTATACGTGAAAGAAATTGTAGATCTAGTGTTTTCAGCCGCGTAGCTTTGGTATGTTCCGCCAGGGGCAGACGCCAATTTTGCCGCCCCCCCAAAAAAAAATTAAATTAAATAAATAGGAAAGCGTTATCCCGAGAATTCTGCGAATAATTTTGAACGTTATCCCCAGAATTCTGTGAATGACTCTCGACGTTGATGCGAGAATTCAGTGAACGATTCTCAAAGTTAATTTTGGGCATTATTTATCATTATATCATGTATATCAATTAAATTCACGTTGATTAAAATAAGTATATCTGACCTGAATAAGAAAACAGTAACAGCCTTATGGTTTTTCATATTGATTTTAAGTTTACAATTATATTTTAGACAATTTTAGAATCTGTTCAGTGCCCTGAGCTATTTTTATCTAGCTCTAAGTATAGTCCATTGCCATTGCGTTTTGGATATATGATATATGCCAATATATTTATCATATTATATATATATATATATATATATATATATATTATAGGATTGGCTATTAGTACTATTATTAATATTATTATTAGTAGTGATAGTAATCTAGGCTTTAGGCTTAGTAAGCTTAGGCATAGGCAAACTAGGCAGCCGCCTAGGGCTATGGCCTCCGATTAGTTTCAATCATTATTACCATTAATTATGTTTAATGGGGAGCTCGCACAAGAATTTTTCTATATTTTTTTTTACTTCCGCAAGCTGTGAGCTTTTGTTTTTAGATTCATACTGCAATTCTGTAACTCATTTTTTAAAAACATTTGATGAAATTTATAAAGAATTCCAACGAGATATGATGACTTTGTTGTTGTTAAATGTTAAAAGAGATTGTCTTTCGAATTTCGACAAGATTGCAAAATCATTTACCTGTTTTAAAAGTATGTGTGAAAATTGTCTTGCACATCTTCAAATCCTTCATCTTCTCCTTCACATGTAACTTTTTTTTTATTTTTCGTACTCTCGTCTCTTAGAATATTGGGTCAACTTCTATGTCCGTAGCCATTTCTTTTGTTATTGCTATTGCTGTTTCAAAACCGCCATTTCTGTTAAAAATTTCAAACATTTGCTAGTATATTCCATACTGTCAACTGCAGTTGAGTGATCGACAGGAATAGTTTGTAAATCTTTGCTGATGTAATTTGGAAAAATTTGTGGAACTAAAAATTAATTAAAACAATGAATTAGAAGTTCTTAAGTTTTTTGCACGATGACTCGACTTCAAATCGAACTTTTCAATCACTAATTTCCTCTGCAACTTCAAAAATTCAAAATAGATTTTGCCTGTTAAATGTCGCACTGCATTTACACTTTCCACTCGGCTTTCCAATCTTGTTTTACAAAAAGGTTTTAACAGAAATGCTTCAAACATACTTGGAGAGAATAGCCCATCCCTTTGTTGTGCAAATTGATGTACATAAACATTATAATTACATTTTAAAATAAGAAGTAAAACTGTAAAACATGTCATAATGTAAAATATTCAAAACCTCCGGTCCCCATTTGGTCCCTTATGGGGGGCTATAAGGGACCAAATGGGGACCGGAGATTGTCCTTAAATCGATATCGTCCTTATGTAAGAAATCTCCATTTGTTCACTACCAAATCAAGTTAAAGCCTAAAAATGGCATTTTCGTATTTAAAAAAAAACAAATGATTTCTAAAGTGCTGTAGGAAAAATAGTTTTTAAATTAGGATTTAGGGTAATTATATTATTTTATTATATTAGTATGCAATTTATCTAATTACTTTATCCTGAAGAAATAAATACAAAATGTTATTGATTCCATTTATATATATATATATATATATATATATATATATATATATATATATATATATATATATATATATATATATATATATAAATATATATATATATATATAAACTAATTGTAGTAAAATTGTAAAAAAAAAGTTAACCAAATTAACCAATGCGCTGGGCCATGAAATGCGCGGGGCCCTGAAAAGCGCGGGGCCCAAGGCGGTTGTCTCGTTCGCCTTACCCTAAGGCCGGTCCTGTTCTAATTGGTTTATGAACATGGAAAAGAATGCGTAACCACGCTGTAGTGTACTCAAATAGCTAAGATAGTTCGTTTGAGTTGGAGTACTATTTAAATAAATTAGGTTTAATGAACTGTTTGCGTGAGATTTAAAACTTAGATTTGATGTATTTGCATCTTCGTGTGCAGTTGTATACTTTCCAGCATAAAAGTATTAACTCGCTTTGGGCTTCTGCTCTGCAGTCATTTAGTTTTAGGATATGATTTATTTTAAAATAATTTCCAAGATGTCAAATGAAAATTCACTTTTGCATCAATTACATCTTTGAACGATTCTAACGCAATTTTTGTTTTATTTTCAATCTTTATTAGATCACAAAACTAAATTTGTTTGGTCCTTATGTGAAACATATGAATAGCTATCGGATACATTGGAACAATATTGGGTATCTTTTCGGTTTATTTTTGTAATTTAAAGACTCTTTTTCTGTATCTCCAATAATTGCAATGAGCTCAGTTTGATTTTGAGATGACGAGCTTTTACATCTTTTCACACGATGTTCTCGGATGTTTGATCGTACTTTTCAAGCAAATGCATCTGATCCAGAATATTGCATTTATTTCAAACAGCATTGTCCTCTCTGTGACCTCAAAAAGCCATATTTATTTTCTCCCGTTTTGAATGATGTAAATCATTTTAACAAGAACTTCTTTTTCACTTTTTAAATCCTTTATATTAACTCGTGGTGTCTGCGGCGGACCTTGCTTGCTTGCTTGCTTGCTTGTCGCCAAAACTTTTGATCGATTTTCAACCCACTTGCTCGCAAGATAGCGAGCTGAAATTTTGCAGGCAGTTTCGTACCGATGATAAAAACAATGTATCAAAATTTCAGATCGATCGCATGTACCGTAATTAAATTATTGATTTTTTAGATTATTTTTTTTATTCCTATGTATCATGCTATTTTTTGAGATAGAGCGTCGCGGTGCGTATTATATTGAACAACCTTTCTGTCGCGCAATAAGGTGCGTATTTTATTGACAGCTCTTTTTATAAACATATTCCTGATCGGTGCGTATTATATTAAACATGTTTTACGACACAACTTCAATTTTGTATTTCTGGATGGTCTGGCGCTGCGTATTATAATGAACATTCTTTTAGTTACTTCTCGTACATAAAGGATTTATAGTCAAAAACTTGGTTTTTTACGGGTTTTTCTTATTTTACGTTTTTTTTACAATAACGTATTTATTCTTTATTAATAGTGTACTTTTTCTAATCCGATATCCGATTTATTCAAACTGCAAACAACTTTTGTAATGTTAAGCACTTGTTCTTGAATGGCTACTTTTGGATTTTTGTGTTTCATTTTTTAATTCCATTAGATAAGCTATTTTATTAATAAGTTTTGATTATGCGACTCAACAAAAAGGCATACAATATTATTATAATGATGCTTTGGAAGAATAACCAATTTATGCCCGCCAACAATTTTTTTACAGTTGTCTACTTAAGTTAAAATCAAGCTTGAATGAATTATATGTACTAGTACATTAGTGTCATTTTCGTATACTACTTCAGTTCTCGGTTTTTCAGCTCAGTAGCATTAGTATCAGAAGACTTAAGATTCAGTGAGGAGTTTGAAGTTTTGGCATTAGAACCGCTCATGTATTTAAATATAGTTTCTTTATTTCTTTAAATTTGTAATCTTGGCTTATTTGAATTTTATTACCTTTATTTCAATGTTTTTCAATTTTAGAAGCTAATTAACTACAAGGATTTCGTCATCCCCCCCAAAAAAATGTGCCCTTCAGAGCAACCGCTTGAATTTGATAGGGTACAATTTGAAGAATCAACAAATTTACCACAACATCAGTCTCAGGTTCTAAAACTACTTAAGCCTCTGGTTTTTCAGTAAAGTAGCATTCGTATCAAATGAAATTATGGATAATACGGAGTTTTAAGTTTTTGAAAAAGAATCTTTCACATACTTAAGGATGATTCGTTTATTTCTTAATTTAATTTCATATTTCGCTTTTCTGTTATTTAGATTAAAAACTCCTATTTCTTGTAAAATTTTCATTGCCAGAAACTAATAAACGACTACTAATTTGCCGTCCCTAGACAAGTGCCGCCTGGGGCATCCCCACTTCCCCCTCGCTTCTTTTATAATTTACTTTTATTACTTTAAAATGTATTCATGTTATAAATTTGCACATGAATAGCTTCTTGAACGATGCTCTGAAATTGTGTAATCGTTGTTGGAAAAGTGTCGTATTTATAAATAATTACTATATAAATTAACACATTTAAATTAACTTATAATGAAGGTAATTTTTAATTTTTTTCTACCTATAAATTAAACTATATATATATATATATATATATATATATATATATATATATAATATATATATATATATATATGTATGTATATATATATTATATATATATATATATATATATAGATACATATATATATACATATTTATAGTTATCAATAAACTACTATGGTAATGATATAAACATTACAATAATGTTAACAATGCAGTCAAAATGAAAATTAAATATAACATCATGGATATTTTGAAGTTATGAAAAATGCATACCATAAGAAATTTTTAAAAGCCGCTTAATTTCTTTTCTTTTTCAAACAAATGATATTAAGTTTACACTTTTAACTTTCTAGTAAGTAAAAAATCAAGTAAAATTTAATAGTGCACATCATTCTAAAGCATTATATTAAAACAAGAACAAGTAAACTATTTTGATGAAAATATGGCAAAAGCAATGACATTTTTCTTTCTTATCAAAATTATTATCCTTAAAATTATTAATAAAGCAAGCTGATAAACTTTAATTGTGCACTATATCAGGAAGATTCTAACCTATTAAACTCTTATCTTTAAGTTTGGTTTGGAGCAAATGACATAAAGACAGAAGGAGTTTGGAGATGGGCCGACCAGACGCCAGCAAAGCTTGGAACCATGTGGGATACTGGTGAACCGAATAACCTAAACGACGAGGATTGCGCCGAGCTTCTTTTTGGATACCTCACAGCTAACGATAAACCGTGTGAATACCTTCTTCCATTTGTTTGCATGCGAGGTCTGTAGGTCTCAATTCTTATAAACGTTTTCATAACCTTAGTTTTGATCAATATTTTAAAAATGTACAGCTTTTAGTAGTGAATGTAGAAATGGTAAGACATGTTTCTCGGCAATAAATATTTTTCTTCGCACTTTTCATTGATTGTTATGTAGAAAAGTGTCAATTCCATATCTTTTTTTTTAAATATAAAAAATTTATTATTATTTCACTGTTTTTTTTCCTAATGGCTTGGAAATATTTTAATCATAAATGAATCAAAATTTTTAATCTTACTATTTTTTTAAAGGGGGGCGTGGGGTGGGGGTGGGAGGGGGGGGGTAATTCAGTATTTTGACCACTTAACTGATAAATTACATGTTTTAGTTTTTTGTCGTAATCGACTACCTAAACCACCGCTGAACATGTTCACATCAAAGAATCTGTTATTGTATGTTTTTAAAATTGTATAACAATATTTTGTACGCTTTTTAATAGCTAGTATTTTGATACTGTTTATTAAACTGCCATATTTTTAACGCGATAGCAACATATATCAAACGTTTAGTTTCCATACAGTGTGTACATTATTGTACAGTATTATGAATCTAGCAACAAAGCCCGTCCAAGGACGGGAATAAGTGTCGGGTGACTTGTGACGTTCATGGTAGGACATCACAACAGTACCCATCCCGTCTGTCCACCAACACCGCGGTCTGTCGTGAGACCCTACATCACCCGCCACACCAAAGTTTGTCGAGAGACCCGGCGTCTCGACCGGCCATACATGTGTATCACGTCAAAAATACTATACACTATAGATATAAAAAACATTACCCACAACCGTCTGTCCAGAGATCCTACCCCCCCCCCACACCGAAGTCGGTCCAGAATTATCTATACATATAATTCTCTTCGTGTGACCATGTGAGACACCACGCAAGTATGTGCAAACGAGCATGACAAATGACCCTCGCTGTGGTCGACCAATCTTTCGAGACCAACAATGGTCCTTGCGTTAACTTGCATTGTTCCTTCATAGAATAACGTGAGATTCGTAGTGTACTGGTTATCACGTCCGCCTTATACGGGGAAGGTCCTGGGTTCAAACCCAAGCGAAAACATTGTTTTTTTTATTTCGTGAAGCAAGGAACGACCAAACAACTTTTACTTAACGATGACGCACAGCTAAATCTTCGTGCTATTGGCACCGGCGATAATAAACAAATCAAAGCCGAAGAGTGAAGACGAAGTAAAAAGGTGAGATATTTAATTTTTGTCATTGCAATTATGTGTTTAGGATTATGTTTAATATTTAGGCCTATAATTATGTTTAAGAAGTAGTCCACCTAAGTGACAGTAATATTATTCATATTTGCTTAAAAACACTGTTACTATAAGTATCTAGTACTATTATTACGGTATCCAAATACTACTAAGACTACAATTAACTAATAGTATAACAACATTATTATAAAATTATGTTAAATAGAACATAGTAATACTAAGCTTTACAGTTACATGGTCTCAGTTTTTAAAATTTTATATAATCCTCTATTTGTTTCAGACTTTCTGCGCACAAAATAAAATTGTTAATCAAAAATCATCACACCAAGGCCAAGTGTTATCGTCAAATGAAATTAGTGGTCAATGGTGAACTGCAAAGCTCTATCTCTAGTGTCATTTTACAGCCATCACCTGGTACCACCTCACATCCACTGCCTAGCATCATTTCACACCCATCCGCTGGAATCAATTCACAGACATTGCCTTGCACCACTTCGCTGCCATCCCTTATAAGCACTCCACAGTGATTGTGTGGCACCAATAATTAATTATTAACTCTATCGTCTATGGGTAATGTATATTATTTTACTCGATACTCTAGCTAAAATACGTTATATATATATATATATATATATATATATATATACAAATAAGAAACCCCAACACCTCTGTATTCAGAGAATACTGACATTTAATTACATAAAAGTACATACAATAAAATAGATATAAAATAGATGGGTGGACAATAAGAATTATACATAGACAAACTAACTAATTACATTAGACGAAGCCTAAATACAGATATGGTTGAGTGGGACCCCACTTTCCTCCGGTCAGTGAGTGTGGCCAATAGATTGCTGGCTTTTGCTAAGGTCAAACTGCTTCAGTCTGCTTATCCTTATTCAAACCTGAGACAGACTATCAGCTTGGCTCACAACTCCCCACAGTTTATCACCTAGAACTTAATACTTAGGGTGATCTGGGATTTTCTGGAATATAGAGAACAACTGATGGTTTTGCTCCAGTATATAAGCACTGCGCACACGTGAGTGGTGTCACCTTTCCTGAAAATTCCTAATAATTTATATTGGCTATTTTTAGTGTGCAATGGGTCAAAATGGGAGAACTTTGTCTTGGTTGGTCAAACCCTAGCTTAATAATTTCTTGGCACGTGATCGTATGTTTCCAGATAGGTGCCAAGGTCAAGGTCTAATTAGCATAGTTCGCTCTCATAATTTTGGGTGACCTATGCACGAAATATTTTACAAATCTCTGCCCGATTCAAGGTTATCGTCTCATTATACGTCTGAACCCCTACCCCAACTGTTCTAGTATTCCTATTATTCTGAAAAGTATATTGAGGGACTCAACACCACTTCACAGCAATCTATTGTAAAAATATCAACACCTACTCATACGTGGTGTTTAGTAGTGCTTGGGCAATTACAAACAATGGAGATACCATCAGCACACTTTGCTTCAGTGACAATTTTAAAGAATGATAAATTATATTTTATTTTAAATTTTAATAATTTTAAAGGCTAAGCATTAATAATTTTTACTCATTTATCTTGCATGTAAGTGTGTTTTGTCATATTTCGTATTATAAAAGACGTTCTTCTCACAATCGCGTTTCATAATTTTTCCCCAATTATTTTTCTCTATCTCAAAAACACTAATTTGGCAATGGGTTTCATATGTTCAGGGTTTGTTTTATATTGTAATAATCATAAATATGCATATTTCATTTTCTTTATTATTTTATTTTTATTTTTATAAGATTTTTGTAACCTAATCACTTTCATATTTCATATTTTTGAAATTGTGCAATGCTACATTTATTACTTAGAATCTAAATGAGATTTGTAAATTCTAATACTCACAAATTTTAATAAGGTGTATATCTTGATAAAAATAAAATTTCAATGATAATTAGTTTTTTGAAAACTGAGTTTTTAATTTTGTACTTTTGTTTGTCCTCTTGTCCGACTTCCACCGCGGATTTCTATTTAATACGTAGAGATTGTGTGGCTTTACGTATCTATGAATAGCATAAACCACGCACCCCTTTTTCACACACTAAGACACACACAAGTGAACATTTTATTACTGTAGCATATAAAATTAGTTTTGAAAATTAATGAAATACACTTTTTCCAATTTTGAGTAAATTATTTTTGATTAAAATAATAGTACACGTCTCTGTAAAGTTACTAAAGGGATTACTATATTATTAGTGTAGCCGACTCAGAAAAAAAACTGCATAGCCGACAGAGCTTAAAGAAAAACCACCAGATAATCAGGTCATACGTTCAACACATCAGTGGCGAACCCAGGTTTGGATCCCCCCTGTGCGGCTACTTAATTGAGTCCACCCAATCATTTTCCTGACCTCAACAGTTTTTTAAAAATAATTTTTAACTGTTTATACTGAATTTGTAGGTATATACTCGATATCGTAAAAAATGTTTTTCACTATTTAAACAAATGAAGTTTGTGCGACTTTAATGTTTTCTAGTAACAACAAAAAACCATGCCTCCAAAGACATAAATTCTGCCTTCATGAAACACAATACTGCCGTTATTTACTCTAAAAATGTCTTGTACTTCTAACTGCGTGTTGGTCAATTTGAACAGAAAAAAATATTCAAAAGTGTAATAAAAATAAGCACGCCCCTGAGAGGAGTCAAACGATTTTTCTCTCACCACCTCATATCTCTCTATATCTAAGCTACTATAAAACACAGCATTAATTTAAACTTATGTAAATATTGCAATAATACAAATGTAATTTATCGTTATTCTTTTGTTTTTGAGTTATCTTTTTGTGCTATATTAACAGTGTGATGGGGGACGGATTTAATTTGTGAAAGACATTATTCTACTTGGAAGAGTATAATTTTATTTTGATTAAAGACAATATTTCTTCCCCCGGAGGATTTATTATAATTTAAATCCGCAGGGTGAGACTTTATTTTGGTGACAATTTATTTTGCAACACTGGAATTTTTCCAGCAATCTGAGATTACTATACACTAGATATCGTGATAACCTTGACAATTTTTTTACTAGGATAACAATTTTATTTACTAACTAGCAGACCCCGTCATGCGTTGCAACGATCTCAGCAAAAAGGAATACATATAGATAAAAAAATAAATTACATTAAGGGTCTCCGGGCACATTCGTTTAACATATGACGTTCTAGAATCTGTTCATTTCATAACAAATATATGTATCTATATTTCTTAATAGCGTGTAAATTTGAATCTAGAATACAATATTAAAAGTTTTAATAAAAAACACTCGAGAAGAGGCTCAGCGGACAAGTAAGGTCGGGGGCCGCGGACCTGACCGCGTCCCCCGCGACCCGAAACTGACAACTCCTGGCAGGCAATGCCGAAGTCCGATATATCTGGTGTTAAAAGCATCTTAAATGCATTGTTGCTAATGAAAACCAAAGTACCCGTTGAGGGTCAGGTTACTCCTAAGCGACCGTTTCGTTCCCCTTATTTTACTAACATCGCCATTGAGCGGTGCCGGTTTAGGGCCAGGAGCGCCAGTATGGATTAGCAAAAGGTATCGCGAAAAACGCAATGGACGCCAGCTCTGAGGACACCTTCCAAAGGGGGTTACAACCTAGGTAGGTCTTTGATGATCCCCCACTCTGCGGCGGTCCTTACTATGGCGACCCGTATGCTTTGCCGGGTTGGTTCCAAAGTTGTAGCGGGTCGTAGTAGTGAATTCCACCCATTCTTGTGATGTCAATTTAGTGGGAGGCATTTTCATCTTTATGTCCTGGATGCCCATGTGGCCGCTTCCAGTGGTTGGGTGGAGGGTTATCAGCTGCTATGTCCCTTTTGGGGCGAGATAGCTGAGAGGGTATTCCGGGAAGACCCATAAAGAGCATTATGCTCAGGGCTTCTGATTTTCTTCCACATGTAAGATCATTAGTAAAAAACACATTTAGGGACCCCATCCCCGAAGAAATGGACCATAAGAGTTCAGTGCCCTATAGTAATTTGATATTAGGCTCTTAAGCTTTAATACACCACGTTTGATCAAAATCTAGATATTTTTTCATATCTAACAATTAAAATAAGTTTTATATAGCTGATATAACAAAAAATTACGTACATGGGCTCCCGGTTCCATTCGGTTCAAGATGTCCATTTTGAGAACCTGTTCATTTAAATTCAGTTTCATCATGGATTAATATCTCAAGATCGTTAAAAACTGAGTGGGAAATAATATCTTAAAGTATACAAAAATGACATTTGAGGCCCCCGTACCATTCGATGAAAGATGTAAATTTTAAAATGCTGTTCATTTTAATTCAGTTTCATTATGAATATATTTCTCAAGATCGTTAAAAATAGAATCGCAAATAACATCTCAAACATATACGAAAAAAATGCATTTGGGACCCCGGGCCCTGAAGAGAGGGGGCTGCCTGGGCAAAGGGGCGCCGCACTAGTCGGTTTAATCTGCCTCTCAAGAGAGTTTCCACCCGAAGAAGGGTGGATGTGGATTTTCCTACTTCGACCTGCCATTGCTACGGGACCACCACAGCGTAGAATACAGGTCTAATTTACTGAGGACTGCCGAATGTGTGGGAAACATCATTGTCAGCTACCTTAAGGGTGCGGGCAACCGATTAGTCCATTCACTTAATGTTTGGGTAAGAACATCACCCAGGTTAAAGCCTCCTCAGAGCTGGCGTCCGGCGAAGTTCATCGCGGCACTTTTTTCTAGTATTTTACTGGCCCTCCTGGCCCTAAACAGTGCCGTTCACTGATTTAACTAGATAGGGGACGAAACGGTCGCTTCGGATGACCCGACCCTCAACGGGCACAATGGTTTTCATCATCGAAAGGTACACATTCCGCCTCTGTGCACCCGTCTACGATCCGTGCAGCGACTGTAATCATCTTATGCCTAGCTCCCTAACGGGGCCATTCGACGTTCCAAGTCAGGACTGTTAGTTTCGGGCCTCGCAAGCCCTACTTATTCGGAGAACCTCGGAGAGGTCAGCCCCTTTCTCCTATTTGACATTTCCAGTTGTCAGGTTTGATAGTTTCAGGTACAATACCTTACTTGTCTCCCGGGCCACGAAGAGGCCAAACCTTTCCGGCGGACCATCCATAGGTCCGGCTCCATATATGTATCTATATTTCTCAAGCTCTTTAATAATTGAATGGGGAATAAAATCTTAAACTTTTGTGAAAAAATATATTTTGTGCCCCCAGCCCTTAAGAAATGGACATTAGTAAATTAGTGCACTGTAGTATTTCAATATTGGCTACCAAGATTTTATATACCAAGTTTGGTTAAGATCCATCAATTTACCTATTAAGCTAACGCTTAAACTATTTTTTAAAGCTCATATATGAAAACAATCATATTATGGGCCACCGGCGCCCCATGAGTGTTAAAATTTGCAAAAAAAATGTTGCCATTGACCATCTCAGTAGCTTACACAAAAGTATCCAAAAGTTTCATGGCGATCGGATAAATGGTAAAGTCAGCTATATAGCACAAGCATACATACATACATACATACATACATACATACATACATACATACATACATACATACATACATACATACATACATACATACATACATACATACATACATACATACATACATACATACATACATACATACATACACACATACATACATACATACTTTCATTTTTATATATATCGATTATGAACGTATGGTTGAAACTTAATAATAGAGTGTAGCTGCTACGCTCAATGATATTGTATATAACTCTTTCTTTTTCAGAATGTCCTTGGTACAGGTGGGGTAAAGATTGTATCCATTCATGCAAAATTCACTGTCTAAACAGTTCATGTCATAGCACCAGTGGTATGTGTAATGGTTGTGAAGATGGCTACACGGGTGACAACTGTGACCAAGGTAAAACAATAAACTTTGATTGATATATTAAAGTAGAACACGATATACTCTAACAGTATTAAATTGTTGCGATTTTCAAATTTTAATGACTACTTAGTCACTACTTTGATTGGAAATAAAATTGGTGATTGTTGTTGATCTTGATGTATTAATGACTCAAAACCTTTGATCGGGGTGAAGTTTTTTACGCACATTTATGAAAACTGGTGTGTAAATTTAAACTTTCATGAACACTTCCCTCACTCACTCAATCACTCACTCACTAACTCACGCAGTCACTCACTAACTCACACTCACTCACAGACTCACCTACTCACTCACCCGCTCCCTTATAAAAACAAATTAACTCGCTCCTGACATAATCACTGACTTAATCTTTAACTAACACAAGCACTTACTCACTCTTTTTCGCTAACCATTCTTACATACAATCACTCTTTTCTTTCCTTAATAACTTATTTACTCAGTAAACAACTTCTTTCCTCATTGACTCCGTCACTCACTGACACAATCCCTCACTCACTCAATCACATATACAATCACTTACTCATTACTTTCCTAATTTTACAACGTAAAATTAAACCACTTCTGATGAGCCCAGAGATTTCAAAATTTCACCACAGATAGATCTTGGATGATAATGTATTGTTGCAAAATTTCAGATCGATCGAATGTACTGTTTTTAAATTATTGAACTTTTTAGTTTATCTATATAAAAGCATATGTATTATCCGTCTGCTCTTGTTTACATTACATTTACGTGCAGAGTTCACACCAACGCCGACCACATCAACCATGTTTAACATCAAGGGGAGATCAGTCGTTTCCAGTCTGTAAATGTTTGTCGGGCAAATCGTATTATATTTGAACATAATCAATACTTCAAAACTCACCATAGCATACACTTAGACTGAAAAGAATAAAATAAATAGAAGTAAAAAAAAGATTTTAAAAAAACATGTCTTTATAAGCGGACTAAATAGAAGAAAATAATTTAAAACTTATAAGTTCAAGTACTTTCATTTAAAATGACTAAAAACGTGGGAGGGTACTTCAAAATCCCATTGTAATTCATAAATACAACACAAAGATAGGTGTTTGGTAAAAAATTTAAAGATTCATACTTTAGAAGGCAAAAGAGAGATCTATAAGTGAGCCAATGAGTGAACTGCTTATGTAAAACCTCATAAGTGCCCGCACCACGTTTTTAGTCATAGTAAATCAAAATACTTTAACTTATAAGTTTTAAATTATTTTCTTCTTTTTAGTCCGCTTATAAAAACGTGGTTTTTTAAAATATATTTTTTTAATTCTATTTATTTTTAAAAAATGTTTCATGGTGTATCGAAATGTTTTCTCTAATTTAAATAATTTGTATGTTATTAACTGTTTTTATGTTTTGAGCGCACGGCGGAAAAAATATTCTTTTTTGTAGTTGTAGGGAGAGGAAGACACTCAGTCTCGGTACATACTCCACTTTGGTTGTTTAAACCTTCTCTCTCTCTCTCTGTCTCTCTCTACTGTTTTTTTTTATTAAAACTTGTTTGTTATGTGTTTAAGGAATTTTTAGAAAACTTTTTTATGTTTATAACTGTTATATTTTATTATATCATTGTACGAACAGTACTTAATAGTATATGCATTTTTAATTTCCAACTAACATTGAAAGATGGGTTTCGACGTTTCTTATGAACGGATCAACATCTTATCTATGACCTCCTGTAATGTACTCTAAGAAACTTACTTTATCAGAACCGTACCTATGAAACTGCATTGACGATTTTTGGCGTTAAAAAACGTCTTGTCTTACCATTATAAAGTTTATATCATAATAATGAATATATAATCTGTTATATTCAAGTATTCTTTCGACAATTCATAATTAAACATTCTTGCAGCAGTAAAGAAATGCAAGTGAATCCTTTATTTACTTTTTTAAAGAGTGAAATATAGTGAGAATTTATTTAAATTATTTTTGATTCAAAATGCCACGTTATACCTTTTCGGGCTAAAATAATTCTTTAACACTGATTGACTTTAATTTTGAAAGTTACAAAAGTACAGTAAGCCAAATTACTCTTAAATTTTGGACACGTTCAAAAGTTTTACGAAACTTTAAAAAAATTATGTATATATT
This sequence comes from Ampullaceana balthica, assembly GCA_944989445.1. Taxonomy (NCBI): domain Eukaryota; kingdom Metazoa; phylum Mollusca; class Gastropoda; family Lymnaeidae; genus Ampullaceana; species Ampullaceana balthica. The sequence goes on along the minus strand of CALYLW010000468.1, from coordinate 273,825 downwards.
CTTAAAGTATGACAGACAAGTCTGAAACTTTTTTTTTAAAAAAAATGTCAGTCAATTAAGTAAAAAAAAATTTTTTTAGTTGAAAGCTTTTCTGAAATATTTTGGGAAATTTTCCTTATTTAAAATTTTTTCACATTTCATTTAAGAGCGTAAAATGAAAGAGTGACGACAAATTGGCGCAAACATAAGATCGCTATACCTCGTTGTTAGTCCATCATGAAACATTAGCATCTATTAGAAAGATCCCATCCAATCTTCATCTGCGCTCTTTTTTGTGTGCATCTACGGGTCACGAAATTAATTAGTATTTTACACTAAGTTGTGTTGTCACTAGAGAGATGAGAGGGGTGATGACCGCTCCGGGTGACACCATCACAAGGAGTGAAACAAAAATGTAAAATATTGTATGTTTCCTTTATTTGGCACTGGAAGACTCGGAGGATTTCTATGAGTTAAGGGCCGTCCATAAATGACGTCACGTTCCTAGGCGAGAGGGATGTCACACATTTGTGACAATGTGTGAAAAGGGTGAGGGGTTGTTTAAAAAATGTGACGTCACATCAAACACGCGCAAATTTAAATAATATTTCGACTTAAATATATGATTTAATACAATTTATTTAACGACTGTTTTAATGGCTTCACATGTATTGCAATATTAAAATGCAGATGTACACTAAAGACATATTTGAATGACAAAAAATAATTTGCAACATACTTATTTTCAATTCGAAAATATGGCATTAATTTTTAGGGGGTTCAAAGCTTTGTGACGTCATATTGGAGGGGGGATATTTTTTTGACAAAGTATGACGAGGGGGGGGGGTAGCGTCATTTAAGGACGGGGTTAGTCGTGAGAGAATGACGCCATGAGCTACCGCCCCGAGTGACACCAACCCTAGTGACGCCTCTACAGTATTATTTTATTTCGTAACGGGAGGAACGACCAATCAATGTTTACTTAACCTCTCGGCACTTTCCAACAGCGATCCCACAATGTCTCATGTCCTAGTTACGAAAGGTCAAAGTTGAGAATTGTAAGACATGTTCTAACTTCAACGAAATTAAATTTTTCGAACACATTTTACTGTAAAAAAAAGTTTGGAATTTATTTTATTAATATAAACATAACCAGCTAGAAAACCTTGTCGGAACAGTCAGCGTCGGAGGGAGAATTATAACCAACCTACGTTTCGCCGATGACATAGACGGCTCAGCTAGCAGCGAGGACGAACAAAAAGAATTCCTTGCAAAACTAAGAAAAAAGCAAAGGCCTATGGCATGGAAATCAATGCAGAAAAGACCAAGGTCATGAAAAATAGAAAATAAAATTCAAAAATGAAATTTGGATAAACGGGTAAAAATTTGAAGAGATCTCTACCTTTCAATATCTAGGGGCCATAATATCCGAAGAAGGCTCAAAGCCAGAAATTCTTGCCAGATTGGCCCAAAAAAATGCAGCACTGAGCAAACTACAACACATCTGGCAAAGCAAGAAACTCTCCCTGAGATCAAAGATCAGACTAATGCGCTCTCTGGTGATGTCGGTCTTCTTGTATTGTTGTGAGGCTGGGACGTTCAGTGCAGACCTCCAAAGAAGAATCAATGCGCTAAAGATAAGATGTTTCAGAAACATATTGAACATCTCCTACACAGCGCATATCACAAACGAAGCCGTCCGTAACAAAATAAGTGATGTCATTGGCCCCTAAGAGGACATTCTTACCTCAATTAAGAAGAGGAAACTATGATGGTACGACACGTGGCAAGAAAGGGAAATCTCGCAAAGACTATAATGCAAGTCACAGTCCAGGGACGAAGGAAAAGAAACAGACAAAGGAAGAGATGGGAAGACGATATCAAAGCCTGTCATTCAGCAACTCTCAAAGGGCAGCACAGGACCGTGACAAATGGCATGTGTTAGTGTGCAGTTCACGATGGTGCCCCAACGACCCAATGACGGGTTAAGGGATAGTTCAAGTTCAAGAACATTACCAATAAATTTGTAAAGTATTACAATTATTTAAAAAATAACAAATTGTCCACTCGAAATCAAAATGATGTTTTAGGAGATGCGGTTGGCAAAAAATTAATATTTCAGGTACATGAAACCAAATATTATGCAATGTATGCGTTATCTCTCAATATTTCACATGAGGATTAAACAAACCCAGTTGAGTGATATGTAAAGATTGAAAATCAAATCAGAAAGCAGACGTTGTAGAATCTTTCATAGGTTTCATTAAAAAAATAACATTCTTACGAATATTTATCAAATTATTTTAAACAAGTTTAAAGCGGAAGGTTTTAAACTAATGTACTGCAGAGGCCCAACTTGTGTTATTACTGTTTTACTGCTGGAAAGTATACAGGAGTTCAAGAGACAATAAGACATAAATCTCACTCAAACAGTTTGTCAAATCTCTTGTGTTTAAATGCCTTTACACCTGAAACAAACTTTCTAACATTTTTAGTACACTAGTACGTTGTTACGCACTTTAAAAAAATGTCCATGCACTTTGGAAACATCTATTTGCTGCTACGTGCAAGGCAATAAACTAAATTCATGATACAAAACAGTGAATTCACTATTTGGAGTAATTTTGACGCTTTATTAAGCTATAGAAAAACTGACAGAGGCAGAAGAACATTTAAACACAGTAAAAGATGCGGGAACTTTGCTATAGTCACAATTTCCTTTTTTCTGGACATTTGGATACACGTACTTAATGAAGTCAATGAAGCGCAAAATTATTTACAAACTTATTGTGCAAACATGCTTAGCAAAGGTTACTCACAGAGAAACTAATGGACTTTCTAAAGGATCCTTTGAGTTTCACTAAAACTTTATGTGGAGACCTTACGATTTTAATTGTATCTTCAAATCAAAGAATGAGGAAGAAAATTTTGGCGATGAAATCGAATATGTAGTCATGTTATGTATAGAAATAGTTGATAAGAAATGTGTATTCTTCTTAAGATGGTGTGACTGTAGAAATTCAAGTGAGGTTTGGTAGTTGATTTTCGTACATCATTTAGGTAATCTAGTAGCTATTTTGGAATTTGAGCATGGCATGGCTGACAATATTAATACATTAAAGATTGTGTCATGAAGAAAAGCAGAAAACTTAAATTTATTTATTTTTTAATATGAAAGAGCATATATGTATTTTCCCGAATGGGCGGGGGTGAAAAACCTGAGTTCTGCCCCGGGCGGCACATACCCACGCTACGCCGCTGCTTTACAGCCATCACCTTGCACCACTTCACTGCCATCCGCTATAAGAACTTCACAGCGATTGTCTGGCACCACTTCACAACCATCTATTTTAACAATTTCAAAACCCACTCATAATAGGTGCTTAGTTGAGCTTTGGTAATTAAAAATAATTGAGATACCATGAGCACACTTTGCTTCAGTGACAATTTTATAAAAAAACGATAAATTCTATTTTTTTTCTTTTTTTTCTAATTTTAAAAGTAATCATTAATTTCGACAAGTTTTACACATATATTTTTCATGTAAGTAGGTTTATTTGTCATATTTATTATAATAGACGTTCTTCTCACAATCGTTTTTTCATAGTTTTTGTTCCATGCATTTTGCTCTATATCAAAAACTAATTGAGCAATATATGCATATTTCATTTTCTTTATTATTTTTTATTTTGTTAAGATTTTTGTAGCCCCACCCATTAATTTTTCATATATTTTAATTATTGCGCAATAATAAATTTATTATTTAAAATCTAAATGGATTTTCAAATTTTAATACTTACAAATTTCAAAGAGTTCTATATCTTGCTAAAAATAAAAATTGCAAACCATTCTAATTATTATTTGTTTTAAAATGTTTTTTTTTAAATTTTGTCCTGTTTTGTCCTGTTTTTGCCCCCTTTTCAGATTTCCACTGCGGATTTCTGCTGAATATATGGAGAATGGGTGGCTTTACCGTATCTAACAATTGCACCAAAACCTCACGCCTTTTTTCACAAAAACCCTCCAACATTTTATTATTATAGTATATAAAAATGAGTGTTGATAAATATTAAAATACACGTAGCTAATTTTGAGTTAATTATATTTTATTTTTTAAAAAAAGTACATATCTCTGTAGAGTTATTAAAAGGAATACTATAGTATTAGTTTAGCCGACTCAGAACATACTTCATAGTCCACAGAGATTAAAGAAAAACAACTAGATAATCAGGTCACTCGTTCAACATTTCAGTGGCGTAGCTTATGTTTGGTGCAGTTACTTAATAGAGTCCACCCAATCACTTTTCATGACTTCCTCAGTTGATTTCTTTATTTTAAACTGAGTCTGCTAAATTTATGGATCTATAATCTAGATAGTAAGAAATGCCTTCGCCATTTAAAAAAATGAAATTTGTGCGACTTTAATGTTTTCTAGTATCAACAAAAAACCATGCCTCCAAAGACATAAATTCTGCCTTCATGAAACAAAATGCTTGTTTCTAAAATAAATCCGCCCAGGAAGACTCTATATGGATGACAATTTATTTTGCAACACATGCATTCTCGCAGCCATTTGAGATTACTATACATTTGAGGTTGCGATATCCTTGACAATATTCATATTAGGATAACAATTGTATATGCTAATTATCAAATTCTTTTTAAAAATATAATAGAGTGTAGCTGCTACGCTCAAAGATATTCTATATAATTTTTTCTCTTTCAGAATGTCCCTATAACAAGTGGGGTAACAACTGTATCAATTCATGCAACAGTCACTGTCGAGACAGTTCATGTAACAGCGTCAGTGGTATCTGTTATGGTTGTGAAGATGGCTACACGGGGAAAAACTGTGACCAAGGTAAGACAATGAACTTTGATTTACAAATTTTAATATTAAACAAATGCCTACTTTGATTGGAAATAAAATGGTATTGGTTATTGTTGTTGATCTTGATGTATTAATGACTCAGAACTTTTTATCAAGATGAAGTATTTTACGCAAATTTATGAAAACTGGTATGGAATTCTAAACGTTCATGAATACTCCCTCATTCACTCATCCACTCACTCACTCACTTCTTCACTAACTAATTTAATCACTCACTCACTCACTAAATAAACTCACTCACTTACTAAATCAACTCACTCACTCACTTATAACTCACTCAATCTTAAATTCACTCACTCACTCGCTTAAAACTCAAATTAAATGACTAACTAACTGAACCACTTACTCAATCTTTCTCGCTAACCCACTCTCACATACACTCACTCACTCCTTCCCTGAATAACTCATTTACATAATAAACCACTTCTTCACGTACTAACTGACTCCATCACTCACTCACACAATCACTCACTGACTTAATCACAAACACAATTACTTACTCACTCCTTCCCACACTTACACAAATACACTAACTCACTCATTTACGCACTTACTCACTCAATTAATTTATCAAACACTAATGACCTACTCACACAATTATATTTACTGTCACTTACTCCCTAACTCGTAAGCTCACTCACTCACTCACTCACTCATTCACAAACTCAGACACTCCCGAACTCACTTATTCAACGATTTTTTCTTCACTCATTCACACACTCTCTCTTTTACCTTCTCACTCAATTTTTACTTCTCTCCCTCACTCGAACAATCATTCACTCACTTGAACACTCACTCACAAATACACTTATTTACTCACTCACTCTCTTCTTTCTTCACTAACTGACTTACTCACTCATTCAGACATACTTAATCACTTACTCATTCCCTCACATACTAAATTACTTCCTCACTGACCTACTCGCACAATACATTCCTCACTCACTCACTCGCAAAATCATTCACTGAATCAATTACACACTCACTTCATCACTCATTCACTCAATCACTTATTCACTCACACACTTATTCACTCACTTACTCATACAATCAATTTTTCCTTAACTTACTTAATCAATTTCTCACTTACTCACTTACCTAGTCGCCCACTCAATATATCACTCACACACTCATTTTATGACTCACTCACTCACATACACAAGACAAGGATGCCTTCTGTAACCCTTCATGTTCGTGTTGGCCATTATCTGGGTGATGCATACAGTCAACTTGACGACCTTGACTTTGCTGATGATCTGGCCCTTCTTTTATATACCCATCAACAAATGAAGGAGAAATGTTGCAGCCATTTCAGTTAGCATGTGTCATAATATACACAAAGGAAAGAGTAAAGTCCTCACCAGTACTGCACCCATCATACTTGAAGGAGAAACACTCGAAAGTTTGACAGTTTTATCTAACTTATCAGTGTGGTAGATAAACAAGGTGGAGCTGATGCTGATATCAGAATAAGGATTGGGAAGGCACGAGCAGACTTTCAACAATGTAAGAATTTTTGAGTCTCCTGAAACCTAAGCAGCAATTTTTAAAAACAGGATCTTAAACGCCATTGTGAAGACTGAACTGCTAGACGGAGCCGAGATGCGGAGATTGAAGGCCGTAAACCTGACACGGATCCAGTCCTTTCTCAACAATTGCCAAAGAAGTATTCTCAAAATTCACTGGCTGGACAAAATCAGCAACCGGGAGCTGTGGCAGTGGACAAAACAGAAGCGAATTGATGAAGTCTCCAGAAGCGGTGGGGATGGATAGATCATTCACTAAGAAAACCTGGCTCCAATACAACCAGGCAAGCCCCGAAATGGGAACCCCAAGGAAAGTGAAAAATGGGTCTTTCAAGAAACACTTGGCACCGAGAATAGGAGGCAGACATCAAGAGAATGGCCATGACTGGAAGATCCTGGATAGGCTTGCCCCGATAGCTCTCGTAGCTGGATTATGCCCATGGAGGAAACGCAGACGCTGACGATGATCGGTAGATGACCCTCAAAGACGAGAAGGCTCAACAACAGCAACTCACACACTCGTTGACTTACTTACAAACTCATTCACTCTCACACTCTTACTTACTCACTACGTACCTCACTCACATTCTTACACATACACTCATTCCCTTAATATCTCACCCAATCACTCACTCTCTCATTTACTCACTCACTCACTTAATCACTCACGCACGCACACACACTTAACACAAATATAATTTAATTGTGATGATGGAAGTATTTATGTACCGAAACAATTAAGATTTTTACGAGAAATATCACTACCTTAGGGAATTACTTCTTATTATTAATAAAATGATTTTAAAAATACATAATTTTCTTTTTTTTTAAAATGAAATTGTATATCAAAATAATAGCGGCTGGATAGCGAAATCAATAGTGCGCTTGCCTCACAAGATGAGGTGCGTCGTATTTAGCCCACGTTAAGCAACGATAAAAAGTTGATTAATGACTATTGCTTAAAAGTCATCCGCTTTCTTTGAGAGAAGATGGACGCCACTATTTCTACCACATTAGAACCCCCTAAGATCACGAGATTATTGGACACACTAAAAGAGAAACTTTCAGACAATTAATTTCTTTTGAGTGATGAAACACTTTGCCAAATGAAGGTTTTAATTATTTTTGTGGTAGTACTGATTGAAATTTTCTTTCTCATTAACAGGAAAAAATGTATCGATTAATGGCGATTAATTATAACACATACATGTATCCAACTTTTTTTTTGATCTGCCAACATCCATAATTTAACTTAAGAATTCACACCAAAAAAAATTGTAAATTCAAACTGTAGCACTGACGTAAGTGATTTGTCTATAATTTTAAAATAAAAAACGTAGAGAGTTAGTTTAATTATAAAACGTATACAGTATACTTACTTTCATTCACTTTATAGTAAGCAAGTAGGCCTAACTTTAGCAAGTCAAGCAGACAAACCAGAGCGCTTACATTTACTTGAAGCAGCCATGGTCGCATTTTATTGACGATGTATCCTGAAGAACTGAACAGTCTTTTGTACGGAACAGATGTTAACGGTACTTAAATAATTGTTTGCACAAAACTGCTAAGAAAAGAAAATGATGATTATTAAGTTTCCAACACATGAGAAGATCCTTCTTTGTACAGCGTCAGCTCGGCCTGTGCACCGTGTACTGCATCTCATTTTTCAGCTTACGAATGTTATTCTGAGTTGTTCAGCAACAGAGTAAGCGTTTCTTTCTTCGGTACAGTTGCTTTTGTCTCACCATTGCCTTTTTCTGAGCTTGTTTTATGTCCTTATGAGTGTCATTTATCGTAGAAGCTCCGAAATGCATATGACAATGCTGTCGACATTGCTTCACGTTTCTCTCGTTTTAGACTGGTGAGTTTCTTGTAACGTGTATCTAAGGCCACATCCATTTGCAACGTTTTAAAAGCATCAATGCCTTCAATTATCTTCGTGAAGTCATTCAATGTTGCAGTTTTTATTCGTGCGATATAACCTGGATCGTCATCATTAACCATTAACAATCTACGCAAAAAAGCTTCTAGCGGAACAACGGCAGAACATGTCGCATTTTGTTCACTCCCAACAAAGTGATCCTAAGACTGGCGAACATTTTACCATTTTGTTGCAATAGGATTCTGTCAGTTTAGGTCCACTGTATTTTTTTGTTGGTCGATGTGATACTGCATTATGGCATGTTTGACTTCCAATATTCTGGATAACATCATGTAGTTGTTGTTCCAAAGTGTTGCCACATCCTGCTGCAATTTGAAGAAAATGACATCATATTTCGGCTACGAGACTCTGGAATGGCTTCTGCTCAATTCCGATGTGTTGGCCGAGCTGTGCTCAAAATGTCCAATGAAATAATGAGCCAGCTGCCTTCAAACCTTCTAATAGAATAAGTTGAAGACAGTGTGTGATACATGATATGAGACTATGACCCGTTTACCTGATAGCACTAACTGTTACGATACAGCATATTTTATCAGTGATGACCTTTGTTGCAGCAAACTCATATAATATGGAAACGTTTTCCGGGGTGTCTCGTTCGTCAATAAGTAGGCAACCTAAAGCAACTGATGTTGGTTTCCAGTCAAAATCAATCAGTTTCCGGTTATACCACTGTATGATTCATGGTTCTTTTAGACGGTAGTAAGAGCAATACTGTGAAATATTTCTATAGCTTTCTTCTGCTATGTTATTTTCTCGTCGTATGTCTGACCAATGCCATTATCGATTGTACAGCGACTGGGAAAATTGTAAATCTTGTTTTGAAGAGCTGCACGTTGTACTGTCTGTAGTCCATCATCTTCCTGAATAGCCGTCGGAAGTCCTGAACTGGCAATACACTATGAACTAGCAACTTTCAAGTCCGCATAAACTTTTTCGCTTACAGGCTTGTTTGACTGACACAATAAAAAATTAGTATTGATTAAACTTGAGAACGTTTTGATACTTGAGCGGATATTTGTGCTGAATATGGTATGTTAGAATTGTATTTGAACTCCAAACACGGCTTAGTTTATGGCACTGAACGTAGTAATGTCTGGCGACTTCGTCTACTTTGCAATTCAGAGTTAGCCTTAAAAATAAAATGTTTGCTCAACCTTCCGTATAAATGCTTAATTTTAACTGTGCTGTCATAAGTTGCCATACGTTTACGTCTGCACTTCAAAATAAATAATAATAATACGCGGGAAAAGTAGGTAAGAGACAAAAATATCTTCTATAAATTGAAAAACATACTAGAAATATTATCTTAACTTTTAGACATATTTTATTATGCGGCCAGTGGGCATGTACATGTTGCGATCTTTTTCGTTTTTAATTTTCTTTCTTTAGAACTTCCACTATATTTTTAAAGTTATTCCGGTTATTTGATTCTTATCTAGGGGTATAAAATCGGTTTTATGGCCACAGAATTGATTAATGATCATTAGCTATTAATTGTTAACATCCTTATTCGAACAGGATTTACGCTCAACCGAAAGTGGTACTTCTCGGTTATGTACATATTGGTGAATTTGAACAAAAATGTAAATCAAAAACGAATACACGTTGATTTAGCCATGAGTCATGCCAAAAAATGAAAGAGTGAGGACGAATGTCGTGTTTTTGAAGGACTGAAAAATATTGCTTCACGAGCTTTTGCAGCAAAGCAGTCTGCTTGTTGTGCGTGAGTGTGTGAGCGTATTTAAAAAGTATACGTTAAAAAGACACCGACAAAACAAAAGATTTAGATTTCTGGCACAATTTAAAGAACGAAGAGAGAAAAGGAATTGCAAGAAGTTGGTTAATAATTTATAGAAGTAGCAAAATGTTTTCACCAAACAGTCTTTAACACAAGATGCTGCAACCGAAGCCAATTTCGTGATGTCTCATAACATTGTAAAACGGAACAAGTCTTTTTCTGACAGCGAGTTCATCTAGGAATGCCTGTCAGATGCAGCAATCAGTATGTGTCCAGAACAGAAAGCAACATTTTATAGCAGCTGTTTGTCAAGGAGAACTGTAGTCAGGCGTGTTGAAAAAATAGTGATAATTTGATGCAAAGACTTCGAGGTGCAAGCAAAGACTTTTTGTGGTTCTCTCTTGCTCTGGGCGAAAGTAACGATGTACAGGACTCAGTACAATTGCTGGTATTTATACGAGGAATAAACACTCGTTTTGAGTTAACTGAATAATTCTTTAGTGTTGAGCCTCTCAAAGACACCGTTACAGGCCAGGATTTATTCAATGATGTTGAGAACTGTTTTGAAAGTACTGGGTTGGTGTGGAACAAGATTGCAACTGTATCAACGGTTGGAGCGCGTGCTTTGACTGGAAAAAAGTAGGTCTTGTGAAGTTTATTAAAAAATGAAAGAAGAACATCCTGACCATACACTCTTACTTCTCAAATGCCATCCATCAGGAAAGTCTGTGTAAAGCTACGTTGAATATCAATAATGTTATTTACCCCAGTTGGCAGTGTCATAAACCTCATCAGAGACAGGGCACTTAACCACAGACATTTCAGGGCACTTCTTTAAGATTTGGAAACTGAATATTATATTATCTACCACAGAAGAATTCACCGGCTGAACCTGGGCAAGATATTGAGGCGAGTGTCAGATCTCAAGGAAGAAATAGTTATGTTCCTGGATATGAATGGTTTTGTTTGAGACTTTGTTACTAATATTGTTAATGAGGACTGGAAGTCAGACTTCATGTTTGCTATTGACATTATGGGAAAGTTGAATGAACTGAATGTCAAACTGCAGGTTAATAGATCGTTTGCACATGCAATGCATGTGCATTTTAAATCATTTCTGGCTAAGCTCTCCATCTTTTCCAGGCAAGCAGGGGAAAACAAGTTTTGCATGTTCCTTTGCTGAAACAGAAAACCTTTTCTGGTAAAACGTCTGACAAGTACAAGGCTCAGTCAGATGCCTAGGTTGTTTTTATGAATGTTTGCCAGCACCAGCATTTCCTCACTTTGAAAACTTTGCTACCAAACTTTTGACACTATTTGTGTCCACATACATCTGTGAGCAAGCTTTTTCTTGCATGAATATAAACAGATGTAAGAACAGATCAATGTAGACTGACTGCAATTTGAATGCAGTCATGCGAATCACAACCAGTAAATTGGTTCCACAGTTCAAGAACATTAACCAAAACTGTGAACAGTTACATACTTCTCCTACAACTATAATTGTACTCTATGGTCAGCTTATATTTAATTTATGTTACTACTTCTTCATAGTTTTTATGATGAGAGGAAAAAATAAACGTTTCTTAAAATAATAATGAATAAGAAAATATTATTATCAAATGTATTTTAAAATATAATGTACACATGTAATAGAGTTGAATGTGAAAAAAAATTACAAGTACATGGTAATAATCATTAATTCATATTTTATACGTTGTAATTTGTAATAGAAATAGACAAAATGTGCGGTCCGCCTGTAACAATAACGTTTTCAATGCAGCCCTCCGTAGAATAAGTTTGCCCACACCTGTTTTAGACTATCAAATTAAGTTTAATTGATTAAAATTTCTAACGATGAATTAGATATAGTAATCGTTAATTTGTGATACCCTAAATTATTTATTAAATATTTTATATTTCTGTCTACAGACAGCGCCTTGGATGATAAAACAGGTACTCATTATTATTACATTTATTTATTGCATTATTTACGTGTTAATTAGTTTAAAACTTTTGATTATAGGTTACGATATAGGTTGTTTTCTAATGAGTTATAATTTAGCTTATGTGAGTTCATGTTTTTGTTTTGAAACAATTTGCCACTCTTAAAGTTTACCTCAACCTATATTAATACATACCTATTATTTAAAACTTAAATTTCATATAATCGACGTTGCATTTACGAGGATTAATATAATGAAGAACTAAATAATTTTAAAACTTACTAGCCATTAAATCATTTTAATGTTATTAACTCTTGAAAGGGTTCATTTTAATGATTTTTTTCTCATATTAAATTGTTATATTCACAGTCGTTACTTAAAATTATATTGTATATACAGTATTTGACCAGGAATTTGCAAGCGGGATTGGTGTGGGAATAGCCATCATGATAGCTGCTTTTATCGTCATTGGCATCATTATCTATGTGTGCTTCAGAAGACGACAAAAACAACCAAAAAATACACCTGAAACAACAAATCCTATATACGATTGTGTTGGTACAATACATCAAAATGAACATATTTATTATTAAACATTGTATAAAACATGTAGGTTTGTTATTGATTTTTATCACATAAAATTATGAATGAAGCATACATGCATAAATATTGTGAGACCAGTTTAAAAAAAAATAAAAATATTGCATTACCGGCGTACTGACATAGATGTACGAGTTTAAAACAATACCAGGTCATAATGCTGGGGAAGTAGTTTATTTTATACAAGTAAATAAATGGATGCTGTGCAAATTTCAACAACAGTTTTTTTTCTTTGCACACGGACCAATGCATCTTAGAGAGAACATTGATTTTGATTATAAAAATCTATATCTTTAGATAACCTTCTAAAAATATTTCGAAAAAAAACATGGCGACTAGAAATATGAGAGATTGTCTTTCCATTTTATAAGGAACACATTTTTAGCAGATTCCGAAGGTGTTCACATTATAAGCCACTAATTGAATTAATATCGTTCTAATCACAGGAATATATTTATGGCATGTCTTTTTAATTGTTTACTTTTTTTAAAAAATTACATAGAATGTCTATGAAATTTCAAGAACACACTTTAACCTATAACGGAAAAATCAACTCAATTTCTTTAGAAACGAAGGAATAAACAAATATATTCTTGCTATTTGATAAATTTCTCGTGTCCTTTGTTACATTTGTTATATTAACACAAGCGTTTGTTTTAACATGAAAGTTACCATTTAAATGTTTTTAACGTTATAGGGGTTAAGGAAAAGGTGAGTTCAAGATTTCAACTACGTTTAAAATGTTTTTAAAGTTATATTTTAAAATATACACGAAGGTTATTCTCATATTAAAGTAACGTAGATACATTTTTAATTTAATCGAATTATAAAAAAAACAGCAACTTAGAAACTCAAAAAGATTAGGTTTGAAAATTATCAAAGTTAATATTTATAATTTATAGTGCATGGGCCTTTTGTAAAAACAATCAGGTTTAAACCTTATATTTAAGTCCAAGTCAATCTGTTCGATATTCTGATACAAATTGTTCGAGACGAGGATGACTGCAGCAAGAAACTAATTGTTGTGACGTTTAGATGTACTAATGAAATTAACATGTAGAGAGCTATTTGAAGATTATGATTAAATTATCAATGCAATATGAACGATAAAGATTTTAGATATATCTATATCAATCTCTCCATCAATCCATCCACCCACGATCCATCCATAAATTCAACCATCCATCCATCCCTCTATCCATCAATCCACCATACATCCATACATCCATCTGACCATCTATAATTGCTTTATATAACATCAAACATAATATCAGATGGTTGCATGAAGATTAAAGCAACGAATATAATTTTTAAACTTTAATATATTGCTCACTCCAATAATATACTAATTCCGCTTTAATATAGATTCCAGCGCCGATAATATACATTATTTAAAACATAAAAATTAAACGTTTACATCCAATATGAACTTGAACTTGAATAATCCCTTAACCCAGTGTTGTCCAACCGAAAATCGTTCACGGCACACTAAACTGGTAAAAAATGTGCGCGGCACACCTCACAAACAACAAGAAATCAGTGTTTATTCAAAATATGTTTCATAATTAATTAGATACTTGGGCGTTTTCTTTGGAGCAGATGAGCTCGAAACGTGTCTCATTGCTGGATTAAAAAAACTCTCATTTCTCTGTCTATCATCTGCAGTCTTTCACGTTTTTTTGGATTTGATTTCTGTCAGGGCAGAAAAACCAAGTTCGCAGAGATATGATGATCCAAAAGGTAGTAATAATTCGATTGCACGTTTAGCCAGTTGAGGGAATTCATGTCGGAGGGCCATCCAGAAAGCTGTGAGCTCTTTTTCTGCAAACTTATTTTTATGGATCATATCGTTTCTGATGTTGATCAAATTTTCTTGTTCAATCATCGACAGAACAGAAATATCTTGAACGACGAATGGGTTCAAAACCCACTCATATTGCTGCGTTTCGAGCGATGGGAAGTAATTAAAAAAAGATGCTTGAAGATTTTGAAATGTTTTTTTGGATCTCAGCTAATAGTTGATCCTTGATCAATGACGCATTGACGCCTGGCAGGAAGTCACATTTTTTGCTCTCAGCATTTTTTAATCCAGACATCTAGTTTTTCTTTGAAAGCTTGTAGCAATAGCTTGCAGCTAATTGTAATGATGTTCTCTTTCGCTCCTTGTAGACTCAAATTGAGGCTGTTCAATTTTTCAAATAAATCGTTCAGGAAAGTAATCTTAAGCCACCAGATGTTATTTTCAATAAATTTGAATTCTTCGCTTTCGACCTCAAGGAATGACAAAATTTCTGTTCGCAAAAATACGACACGAGCAAGAACTTTGCCCTTAAAAAGCCATCTGACGTCGGTGTGGTATAACAATCACTTATAATCCGATTCCATTGCCTCGCACAATTATGCGCAAAAAATCTCGAACGAAGAGGGCTAGACTTGATGTAATTCACAATTCTGATGACCTGGTTCATAGTAACGCCAAGCGATTCTGGTAATGATGTTGATACCAAAACCTTGCGATGAAAGGGGACGCGGTGGTCGAGTGGCAGCGTGCTCGACTGGCGTACCGATGGTCACGGGTTCGAATCCATGTTTATTTTATTTAGAGATAGTTGTTTTATTTTTATTTCTCCCAGAAACAAACAGAGCACAGCTTTGTCAACAGGATTTAATGATTGTAGGGAATTTTTAGTTTAATTTGGAAATTATTTTACTCCTGCCGTGGAAAATTTGTCACCTCGAGTTAAAAACACTGCCAAAAGCCCTTTAAATTGATATTTATTTTTAAAAAAATATTTTCCCCATTCACCTTTGTGCACTTAGAAACTTGATTGGCTCTAATTGTCCTCAATATTCTCCATGAAATTCATCGCTTAAAATCCCTAATACTAATAGCATTAACAAATGTGGTAATGAATAACACTGACGCCAAAATATAATTTGTTAAACTAATTTTTGTAAATGTTAAATTTTAAGTCCAATATTAAATAATAGAAATGTATTAAATATAACAGGACTATTTTCTTGGTTTAAACATGTCTGTTGAATAAATCACATCACTGGAGAAAATCAATGATCCCTTTAAGCTGCAGGGTTGCGCGGCCGCGCAGATATCTGTCCGATGTCGCGCAGCAGTTTAGAACTACCACGCAGCAAGTTTTGTAAAATATTGCAAAAAAAAATGGATGCTGTGCAACATTGCACACGAGTTTTATTTTTACTTTGCGCACTGACAAACGATCCTTAAAGGGAACATTGGTGATAAAATATATTTGACAGGGACACAAATTAACCCCTTCAGGTTTAAGGGCAAAGAGACACAACACAATAGTAAAAGGGAATTCAGCAGACTTTATCTTCGAAGATTCTTGCCTCGATGAATTACACTCTAGATGTCTAACAAAGCATATAGAATTACATAGAATTAAGGGGCTGTCCATAAAGTACGTCACGCTATTTTTGAACATTTTTAACTCCCCCCTCCCCCTGTCACAAACTGTCACACATCTCGGCCCCCCCCCCTTAAAGAACGTCACACTTTCGAACAAAAATATTGTTTTTATTAACAAAATAATCAAAATTTAATATAAAAAAGCGTGACGTCACACATGGCCGGACCCCCCCCCTCCCCCTGTCAAAAACTGTAACACTTTCTTACACCCCCTCCCCCCACTGGAGCGTGACGTACTTTACTGACGTCCCCTAACCAGATTAATTATTTTTTGGTAAACAAAAATGCCAAATAACGTTTTTAAAAAAAAATTGTGGCTTTTTTTTAGGGATGACAAAGTCAATAATGTTAATTAGCTTTAACAATCAAAAGATAAAATAAAAGTAAACTTAATTTCGAAAAAAAAAGAAAGAATGAGATAAAAGAAATGAGAAAAAAAAACAAAAAAACTTAAAATATGTGAACGTTTTTAGTGCTAAAATAACAAAACAAACAAAATGCGCAATAATTAAAAACAAAAAATAGAGTAAAAAATAACAATGTGACACTGATGTAGTGGTACATTTTTTTGATTCTTCAAATTCACCAGCCACTCCTGTTATAGGAATAGAAATAATTGTAAACCTTGAAACTCCAAAAACAACAATGAAATGTCAATGTAATATGCAGACTTTAAAAATATCTCATTTGTTACAGACGCTCTATACAGCAGATTTGTGCTTCCTTCGGCTACACATGATTTATGTATAGTATTGAATTTTTAGTAGTAGTTCAATTATTGACAGAGTGTTGAATTGTCTGTTTTAATCACGCAATCCTTTCAACGTCACAAACGAGAAAAACGAGGATTTGTATGTGTTATTATCTTATCTGTAACAAACGATTCTTCTATAAAGAAGATTATTGTGTCTGACGTACGTTCTGATGAGAACGTATTTGCAATTTGTGCAGCGTTGACAGGCAATGTCTAATCAAAGACGCGTTTTTTCCTAAACTAGTGCCTATGAAATATGAAAATTGATATTTTTGTGTATCATATGGTTGTATTAAATGGAAAAAAATAGAAACATGCTTAAGAAAGAATACATCATTGAAAAAGCACAACGTTGTGCCAAAAAAAATCAAGAAGTTTTTAATTTGTAATAAATTTAAATTCCAGGTGGCCAAACAGAATCAGACTTTTCAAAGCCATAGAAAGGAAATTGCTAATGCAAATATACGCTTGGAAAGCACGATCCAGAAATCATGTTAAAATGAAAATGGGCCAAAAAATTTAAAATCCCAAACACGTCACCTCAAATTCAATGTGAATTTTGTGCAGTTTTAAGAGAATAGGTTTTCCGAAAATCCTCCGTTAAGTACAAAAGACCAAATAACATTATATTTTTATATTTCGTAGCACTCCAGACATTTCAAAAAGGAAACACAGGTAAAGTTGCAGAAGATGTAATAATAAATTAAAATGAAGAAGTTGAAGTTGTCGAATCTTTCTAAGACTTTTTATACAAAAAGGAGCTGTCTATGATACTTCAACAATTATTTTACGTAACATGATGATAAAAAGCTGGAGAGGTCAAAAGTATGATACTTTGGCTGTCATGATACTATGGCTGTCATTATACTATGGCTGTCATTGCAGAAAAGCATTAAGTAGTCAGCAAAGACTCAAATACATAAATCTAATACTGTCAAGCATTGTTTTTAATGTCTGCACAACTTTCTTAAGTTCTAATAGTTGCTTCAGGTAAGTCATTAAACAGACTTCAGGATACGCGATTAGGTGCAAGAGGTGGTGGTGCCATTTTAATGTTATTCTGACAGCTTTTGAAAACGAACTGAGTCAGATGAAACATTAAACACGTGAACAGAACAGGAATGCAATGGAATGTTGTTGTTGTTTTTCTTTGGGGTTTTCTTTTGGCCGCTGAAACCTGCACTTTGTTACGTCTATGATCCCCGAAAATATTTACAAACAGACGGGCGTAATTTACTTCACTGCGCTTAAAGATCTATGCAGAGAAAGGAATTGTGTTTTAGAAGGTGCTTTGAATTTTGTTAAAATTTCATATGTCAGACCTCGGCATTTGAATGGAAACCCCAAGACAAAGAAAGAGGGAAGTTTGTGGATATGTATGTGAAGATGTAGCCTTGACACATGAAAGTTTTGAAAAATTCATGAAAGGTTTTGGCAGCTTCAGAATTAAGAAAATAGAAATGATTTTTTTATGCACCAGCTAAACTACCGAATTTTGATGATCATGACTTTAAATTAAAGCCTGAATCTCACATGACATTGATAAACAAAGAATTTTTTAAACAACAGTCAGTACAAATGAATATTAAAAAATGAATAAAATGAATTCCATCCTACCCAAGTGTATTAAGTAGTTTAAGCTTGAACCTAGCCTGTTTAAAATAAGAAGATTACTTCCAATAGTCCTTCCAATTGTCTTAAAAATAAGTAATACCAGCTTTGAGAGAAGCATCTTAAAACTGTAGATTTTTAAAAATAAATAAGATCAACAAAGAGTAAAATAGGAATTATCAAGCTGGGTATTTTGGCTAATGAGCATGAAATTACTGATATTATTTAATTGTTATCAATCAAATATATTGCAATGAGGTAAAGGAGAAATGTGCAGTTTCAAATCGAGAAAGAATTGCCCTTTCATTTTTAATTGTAACGTAACAATTCATAATGTTTTAATTTTTTTTATTTTTTATAAAATACTATTTTATTTATAATAGCATCTTATTTTAAATGGAGAAGGGTGGAAAATTTGGCACCTGCCCTAGGCGGCAGAAAGTTTACGCTACGCCGCTGATTAGTTGTATTCACACATGTTCCACTCAAGAAAGTAAATCATCTAAATAACTACAAAAAATTAAATAATGTTACAAGTTGTTCATGCTTGTACAATATAACCTTGTCCTTAATCAAAAGCAATCACAATGAAAACAACATCCGATTAGTTTATAAAATTTAATAACCATGCTTTAAAAATGTCATATGCTTGGAACCTTGTTCGATTACATTTACATACATTTTTACAACATCATTTGTGAAAACTTATAATATTTTGTTGCCTGACAATAATAAGACATGCAGGATTTCATACATATTTCGTGCCCGTATTATGACTGTATCACTATTCCTGTCTGTGATCAGAAACACAACTGATATATCACAAGCAACCCAAACAGGTTTGATAAAAAGATAATATATTTGTTCTGATTGAAAATTCATTAAAGAGGTATTTTGTAATTGGGACTCAAGTTTCTACAGTTCAGCAATTTTTGTAACGATATCAATATTGCTTTTGAAATAAAAAGAAAGGCCATCAAAAGTTATTTTTAAATTAATATAATGTGTTCAAACATGATCTGCAGCTATTTGAAACCAACGTTCGCTGTAGGTCACATATTTAAGTTAGTTTTAGTAGACTATTAATGCCATTTATGAAAAATTGTGTATATTGCAAAAGTCATGAAGTTAAAGAATTAACAATAATAACAATTTAAAAAATAATACAAAAAAGAAAATACATTAAAAAAAATAGTTTATTTTAAAACAAAGTCACCCATGGAGACTTTGTTTTAAAATAAAGCCTCCGGGGTTAAAATAAATCATCCCCTGAATTATTGGAAAATATAAATAATTGTTTTATTACATGTCTTGACAATATATTTTGAATTTGTTCCACATGCATTTGTGTATGATTATTGGAAATTCAACAAGCATAAGCTTAGTCAGGGGTGTAACAAATTGCGGACTAAGTGGGTGTTTCCCCGGATAGACACAGTTTTATTTAAAAGAATAAAAGTCAAATGAACTGAAAAACAAACATGATCAAATAATGCGAGAAAGTGACACCGATGTCTTGGAACAAGAATTCACTCTTTACGTTTTTGCGTAGCTTCTGTGGGTAGGACTTAAAACGAAATTTGCGATTTCTATGTGTGCCTTATAATAATTCAAAAATATGGCAGGAAATTAAACAAATCTATGTAGCCACGGTTTGTAAATTTATATAATTTTAAACTTACTATTAAAATATAGTAAAAAAGGCTTTCAAATGGGATTACTTTTTGTGTAGCCGCTGAAGAAAAAGAGCACATGCCAACACTTAGACACACAAAAATTAGGTCACACGCTTAAACAGTGAGGGTGGAGATCTGGATTGAGGTGAGGCGCTTGCTTAATTAATTTGAGATTCGCATATAGGCATGCCGTTGAATTGGTTACACATAAACTATATTACCTTACGGAATGTTAGAGCCCGCGAGACTGAAAGTGTAGCACAGAGGTGGGCTTTTTTTTAAAAATTGATGACATGCACCAGGAAAACGCAAAACGTCATTCGTTCTGCGGGTAGGAGACTAGCTAAAGAGTAGATTGCTTCAAGATAGGCACGTATTGTCCATTTAAGTTGTCTGTCGAGTCATGGTTGCCTGAGCTATAAGGCAGACTGATCAAGATACCAGGACTGTCCAATGAGGTAATCTAATGTAATAGTCACGCACAGGAAGTCATTTGGGAGTTAGTTGTACGATCAACAAGTAATCAATCGAAAACCTAATTTAACTGATAATGAAGCCAGTGTGTGAGTGAGGTATAGGGTTAGGGGCTAATAACCCGAGTAAAGAGATCGCCAAAAAAGGGGGTGAGTTGTGAGGGAAATTCATTACATAATTAAATAGTGAGAGAGATAAAATAGGCCAGTCAAAAGTCAAAGCAGATGTCGACATTTTGTGTGCTCAGTCATTTTAACGTTCGATTCATTTTATCATGGATAAATATATTGAACAATATTTAAACACACGTAGCGAGCTTTCAGTAAATTGTTAGATTTTAAATTTGATATTAAAATATAGTACACGTTCAGTAGAGCTATTAAACGGATTAATATACTATTTAAGTGGATGCCGCCTCACAAGACACTGCACGGGCCATAGAGCTTTAAAAACATGGTTATCAGGTCATATGTTCAACAGGTCAGTTGCGTAGACATGATTTTGTTTTATCCCGTGCCGATACTTAATTTGGTCGCTCCCACCCCTTTTCCCACGAATTCAACAGTGGATATTTTAAATTTTTAAATATAGTCTACTGAAATTGAAATTGTAGGCCTATACTCTAGATAGTGAGAACTGCTAGATACAAACAACTGCGTGTTGGTCAATGTGTATAGTGAAAAACAAATCATTGTAATTAATCATTTTTTCAAAATTTGTTACGCTCCTGAGGGGTGTCAAACAGTGGTGTCCTTAACCCCCTAATATCTTTCTACACCTGCGCCACTACAATAAATAGTATTAAAGTAAATAAATAGTACACATGTAATTATTAATTGTTATTCTTTTATTTTTGAGTGATCTCGTTGTGTTATATTGCAAGTGTGGTGGGGGAGGGGGAATTTATTTTGGGGGAGACATTATTTAACAGGGTAGGGAATAATTTATTTTAATCCGGAGGAAAATGTTTTCTCCCTGGGAGGATTTATTTTAAAATAGATCCTCTCGAGTGAGGCTCTGTATGGGGGAGGATTTATTTTGCAATACCGGCAAGTTTTGTTAAAATTATATTATTACGTCTATAATATTTACATAGCAGAATACTTGACAATTTATAAAAATATGTAAACTGTGGCATGGCACTTTTCCAATTCTGTAGTGTGTATCCTTAGTTTGTATTGTATTGATGTAGCCACAGCAACATCTCTTTCATCTTGTTACTCCAGTAGAGATAGTTTAAAAAAACTTTCAACAAGGAGGACCAGAATCTACTAAAGAGTTAAGGAGGTTTCTTCAATTGTATAGAAACGTGAGAAAGTTTACATCTGTTACCATACATCAGCCAAGGTCACACGAACGTTTGACGTTTACTTGTAACACTGATCACTGAACCGAAGAGAACGAAATTGTCAACAAAATTAAAATAACACTTAAGCAAGGTAGCAACATTTAGCTTGATGATAAGTGCTACGGTAGTTTAAAGTAAAGCGGGGATTAAAATACTTTTAAATAGATACGGATTGAGTTAGGCTAGGGTTTGGGGTTAGGTAATGGATAGATTTAGGTTTAGGTTTCGGATCCGCCCTTCTGAGGAGGTAAAGAATCCTTATTTTTGCCGTCGTGTTACATCTCAATCTCATTATCATTAAAGACTAAGTACAAAACATCAAATTTCTATCACAGGAAATAGAAATAACGGAATACTGTTTACAATTTAATAACGTCTTACTACATGAAGTGTATGTTTTTATTCATGATGAACCTACACTTACTTGGTGTATAGTAAACTAGTCTTCATAAACTAATTACTGGTGGTTTCAAACTGATCGCTGATGCTTGTAAAAGAAGCGATGGTTTTTTATATAATTTAATACATGAAATAGACACTGAAAAAAAGTGTCCACGATAGAGCTTAGTATAGAAACTGTCTCTCCGCAATACCTCAGTGCCTTATGTTTACGTTTTTACATTGTAAATCGAAGTCAGGTGTAAACCAGGAAGTTTAAAGTCCAGAAAACGCAATTTACACATATCAATGCCAAGCTACACACTCGGCTTCGGCCTCTATCGTGTTTGCTTACAGTCTATTCCACGGCTCAGAGGCTCAAACAAAGAGGTACGTAAATACTTATTTGTATGTTTTCAGATAGCTATTGAGTAAGTGGTGACTTTATTTCGATAATCCTACGATGGAATGATCTTTGATAATAAATTAATCAATTGAAATCTCAATAGTGAAATACACGTGTATATATTTATGTTAAATGTTAGTATGGTTCTTTTAAACTTAAGTTACAAAAACAATCAAGGTTAAAACAGCAGTTCATATGTATTCAATGTGTCATACGTGATTCTCAAGCGTGGGTTATACATATACATTGCGTTTATCCACTAGGAATGAAGCAAAAATTAAGACAATGAGGATGGGAATAGTGTTTTATAATTTTTTTTCTTTACAAGTTTCCTCCTCAGAGAAAACGAATTTAAAAGAATACTAACAAAGAGATTTGATTTTAAAAAAGTATTTTATAAGGTAAAGTCATAAGGAGATCAAGGAATTGTTTTATTTATGCATGATTTATTTAAGTTCACAACTCTGTCTGTTTGTAGGTTTGTTCATTAGTCTGCGTCTATTCTTGTCAACTCGATGGTAAAGACGTTTGAAATTTTGAACACACTGAAGTTAAAATAAAACAAAAGGTTGTATGTAAAATGTATGCATTTAAAAAAAGGGCTTTATTTTGATTCGATGACCATTCGATTAAATTTCATAATCTGGGAATCGAAGCTTACTATACATTAATAAATAATAAAACAATTTTCATCTCCCCTACAATGATTTCCTTCTTATCATTCACCTCACCTATTTGAATTTGTGCCTGATTACTATATGGAGTTGAAGTAAATAAATGTGTTGTAAATGGTAAATGTCAAGACGTTGGTCAATGCGTTAAACTAGTTGCAATCTAAGTTGGAGGTTAAAACTGAAGCGAAAACAATTTATGTTCAAATTAATTTTGCCACAGTTCGTACTGACTTACACTGGGCTACTACTCACATCGATACTGGACTATCAAACCTATTCCCTGAAGGTGAAGCTTGTTATTTTACTAAAAACTAGATACGACCCACGGCGTAGCATACGCTACAGACTACGGGGAGGGGAGAGGGCCTAAAGAAAATAAATGGCAGCACGAAGAAATGAAAACATCGCGAGTGAGCGTCGGGGAAGTGTTATGGGGTGGGGGGATGGATGGCCCATCGGCGTAGCGTGGGTATGTGCCGCCCTGGGCAGAAACCAAATTTGCCGCCCCCCAAGAAAAAATATGTTAACGCTATAAAGTAAAAAAACAATATTAGAAAGTAATAATAAGAACACTATATATATTTTTATGTTAAAAAAGAAAGGCTTCATTTCTTTAATGAAATTAGGGTTTTATGTTTTTCCTCATTGCTCAATCTTTTATATATCAATGTTTTCAGCCATGGCATGCTCAATAGCCAAAATAGCAATAGATTAGATAATTTTGATGTATTCATAAATGATCGTTATTAATTTTTTCATTAAAATAATTTTATAGAAGCCCTTTTAACACCTTTCATTACTTAAGACTGAAGACAGTTGTAAGCGATGTTCACATTAATTATATTATTTTAGGAAGTGTAACTTCGAGCCTAAATATCTTCATAAACTTGATTAAACCACCTAGTCTTGAATTCATTATTTATTTTTTCTATTCATGGGGTTAAAATATTCCTTGCCTGACTATGTCATGTGGGATATTTTGAATACTCAAATTTGAAGACAAAATTTCAAAGTCCTGTAGATAGACTGGTTTACGAAAATCATGTCTGTTTTCTAAATTCTATGTAACTGCTAAAGCCTCACACGAATTTATACACTAATCTCATCTTATGAAGAAACCAAATTTCTTTTTTTCTGTTACTCTACATAGCATAGATACATATACATATTTGCTTCGACGAACAAAAATTTGCTCTTTAGTTGGAATGTTCTATTAAAATGATTTTGTCTCCACATAAATTTTATCAGATGTTAAAGCATCCCTGAAGTATTCCATTTCATTAGTTTCTCTGTAAGTAGCCACTGCAAAGACATTTTTTGTTGAGCACTATACGTTTGTAAAGAATTTCGGGAATTTTTTAAAATGTAACTTTGATAATAAAAAGATTTCATTGTGACTAGCAAAGTTCCTGCGTCTGTTCGCGTGTTGAGCCTTTTGTCTGCATCTTTCAGTTCTATAGCTTACAAAATAATCACAAAATGGCTCCATGGTATATTCACTATTTTGTATCCTGAAGTCTGAACGCCTTGCTTGTAGAAGCAATTAGGTATTTCCAACAGTTTATGAACTTGGAAAAGAATGCGTAACAACGCTCCAGTGTACTAAAATAGTTAGAGAATTCGTTTCACATGGAGCATCATGTTAACAAATTATTTTTAACTATTAGAACGAGTTTGACATGAGATTTTATGTTTTTGCTCCTTTGTTGAAATTTTGTATACTTTCCAGCCCTTAAGAAGTAATAACACACGTTGGGCTTGTGCAGTCAATTATTTTAAGATCATCATTTATTCAAAATCATTTCAGAAATGTCGTAAGCAGATTCACTTTTGCTTAAATGAAATCTTTGAATGATTCTAAACCGTCACTTTTTTATTTTAAATCTTTACATATCACACAACTGGACTTGTTTGACCCTTATGTCAAATATATGAAGAGTTATCAAATACAATGGAGCAATATTAAAGAAAGATGATTTTTCGTGAACTGTACCTCCTAAAATTGCTATGAGCTTGCTTTACTCATTTTTCTACTATGATCTAGGAGTGCTCGAACGTACTTTGCAAGATAATGCATTAGTTCCAGAATATTTTCTTTATTTGCAACAGTATTGCCCTCTCTGTGACCTCAAAAAGTCACATTCAATTTCGCCAGGATTTAGTCATGTCAAATATTCTAACAATAATTTTTTTTGCCGCTTTGTTTTCTCTTTTACAACAATTAATTGTCGGTCTTTATTAATAGTCTATTCTTTTTTATCCAATTTCTAATTCCTTCCATTTGCAAAAAACTTTGGTAATGTTGAATACTTATTAAGTACTTATCTTGGCTTTTCTTTTATTATATTAAAATTTATTGTCATGTTTTAACAATTAGCTAATTAAAAACGAGGAATTTGCCGCCCCTCCCACCAAATTTTGTATTTATTTGTGCCAAGTTTTAATTCCACTAGATAAGCAATTGTTTCCAATATTTTTGTTTATGCCACAAAACAAAAGAAATTAAAATTAAAATAAGCCATATAAATACCCCAACAATTTTTTCCAGTAGTTCACTTACATTAAAATCAAACTTGAATCAATTATAATTACCAGCACATTATTGCCCCTATGTTTTCCAGCTTAGTAACATTAGTATCAGAAGACTTTAGATTTATAATGGAGTTTGAAGATTTTGCATTAGAAGCGCTCTCGTATTTTAATATAGTAGTGCTTCATTTCCTTTAATTTTGTTTTATCTTTGCTTTTCTTTTTTTTCTTAAAATTTATTTTTCACGTTTTAACAATTAAATAATTAACCACGAGGAATTTGCCGCCCCCCCCCCAATTTTACAACAGGGGTGGCTGACAAATTTTAAGAATCAATGAATATATCACAACTACAATGTGTCACGTTGTCACACTAATTTAGCCTCTGTTTTTTTTTAAATTTTATTACAGTAGTATTAGTATCAGAAGAATTTATATCCAATAATTATTTTTTAAGTTTTGGCAGTTAAAACGTTAACATGCTTTTGGATAGTTCCTTTATTTCTTTTATTAATTTCTTATTTTAGCTTTTATTTAATTTCGATTTTTTAAAAACTCCTCTTTATTTTAATATTTTCATTTTAAGAAACTAATAAACGATTAGGATTTTGCCGCCCCTTGGCAAAGTGCCGCCCGGGGCATTCGCCCCCCCTCGCTATGCCACTGGGATGGCCAACGCATTGTTGGTCGCCGATATGCGCACTGTGGTTTTTTTTTCCTGCCACCCCCGCCCCTACCCTAGCTAAGATGTTATCGGCTGAATTTGCAGACCCTAACTAGGGTCATTTGTCATTCTTATTTGAACTCTGCTTGCTCTTGTTCTGGTGAATTATATCTATGCAAATATTTTGTGAAACGTAAGACTATTAAAATAATAAAGGACAACGCTTTTAACATAATCACTACTATAGTTATGTCTCATATATAAGGGATTTATAGTCTAAAAATTTGTTTTTGCAGCTATTTTCTAAAACTTATAATAAAAGCTCTTTACAATTCACGTCTGACGCCCACACATCTTTTTTTACCTCTAATTTTTAAATCCCTTATATTAACTTCACCGCAGTCTCTGTCGTTCTGTCGCCATCTCTCTCCGTCTGTCTTGGGCGCGCGGAAAAACAAAACTAAAAAATGACCCAGTTCCCGTGATCTGATCGAGCTTAAATTTGGCACACGGACCCGTCTCACCTAACATTGCATTGTATCAAAATTTCAGATCGATCAACGTACCGTAATTAAATTTATGCATTTTTAGTTCATCCTTATATAACGTATGTAATTCAAATTCACTGTTTGTTATTGCTTTTTTCACGGGATTGTTCAGTCACGCGTTGACGCGACCCATCGAAGTACAGGCGTGCTTTTGTTTACATTTTACGTGTCACGCTGAGCTCGGTCAAGCGATTGGTGACCAGACTTTTCCCCTCTCCCAGCCCCCCAACCCCCAGGGTTATGAAGCAAAGTTGAGTTAAGACAGATTCAGTCTGTAAATGTTTGTCGCGTTTGAAAATAATCAATACTGTTAGTTATGTCTCATATATAAGGGATTTATAGTCAAAAACTTTGTTTTTACGGGTTTGTTTTATTTATACCAAACACCTCATAAGCGCCCGCCCAACGTTTTATACCACGGTGATGTGTTCACGTGGTGAACTCATGGATGTCAAAAAAGCAGACGGGTACCGATGCTTATATAAAGATAAACTAAAAATGCAATAATTTAAATATGGTACATTTAATCAATCTGAAAATTTGACACAATGCATTGTTATCCAAGATCTATCTGTGGTAAAATTTTGAGATCTCTAGGACCATCAAAAGTGGTCTAATTTTACGTTTCAAGATTTGAAGGATGCATGGATACAACATTCAAACAGTGTGACTTAAATAAAAGCGTGTAATAAGTATCAGTGTAAAAATTTTTTTGATATATAACTATCTATTGTCGCATCTTCTGAATAATATTTTCACTGGTTCGTAAAGACTATTAATTTTAAAAAAAACAATATCATGTTATTTTGACATTTAAATCAATTTGATCTATCTTATAATCTAAAAAAATATATATTTTCATATTACATTTTACACGCTTTTATTTAAGTCACACTGTTTGTATGTTGTATCCATCAATCCATCCATCCTTCCTGTAAATCTTGTAACCTAAAATTAAACCACTTTTGATGGTCCTAGAGATTTCAAAATTTTACCACATATAGATCGTGGATGACAATGCATTGAATCAAATTTTCAGATCGATCGAATGTACCGTAATTAAATTAATGCACTTTTAGTTTTTTAGTCTTTGTTTATATAAAATATTATCACTCACGTCAATTCGCCCTAGAGGGATACAATTATTATAACTTTAAAAATTACCATCAACATCAGGTCTTGATGGCCGAAATATAATCGTGATCGATTGCAGACATGGGGGTACGAGGTTCAATTTTCAGTTAGGGAACATGTTTTTTTTTATTAAACATAAATTTGTAATGAATAATCTTTCTTTTTACCACTATCACATTTAAGTTATTGACAATGAAGTTTAACTAATTAAATTGAATTGATAAGGT
Organism: Ampullaceana balthica; assembly: GCA_944989445.1. Classification (NCBI taxonomy): domain Eukaryota; kingdom Metazoa; phylum Mollusca; class Gastropoda; family Lymnaeidae; genus Ampullaceana; species Ampullaceana balthica. Next base: position 245,332 of record CALYLW010000468.1, on the reverse strand, counting down.
CGAAAATCAATTTAAAAAATGTTGATACTAAAAAGTAGAAAGGAAAATAATGTAAAAAAATTTTTTTAAAAAAAGGACACGTTTTTATTTACATATTATAGAAAGTGCACTAAAAAGAAGAAAATAAAAATGTTCTATGAAAACAGGTGAAATCGGTGAACATAAAATAAATTGTAAGCAATGAAATATTTTAGTTGAACTTTTATTTAAAGTTGCGCGTTTTGAAATCTACTGCACATAAAAGCGTTGGGCATTCATCACAACTCTCTATCGTGTACAAGGCTGCGAAATTTAAAAAACAAATTTGTATGAATATTAATAAACAGTAAAAGTTTCACAACTTTCATCATATAAATGCTACTATCACATTAATTAGAAATATGAATTATCTATATGTAAGAGAATAGTTGCAATGAGAAATGATTTGTGATGGACGTCCCACGCTTTTATGTGCAGTAGATAGGTTCACCGATTTCACCTTTTTTCATAGAAAAGTTTTATTTTCTACTTTTTAGTGCACTTTCTATATGTAAATAAAAGCGTGTGTTTTTTTTAAAAAGATTTTTTTACATTATTTTATTTAATTTATAATCAGTCGTTTTTAAAATCATTCGCATTTTTTAAATACTAATTTATATCACAACTTTAAACCTTGCAGACCACCTATTTTCAACCAACATATTTACATTACATTTGAACTATCAATGAAATAGTCGTAGCAACTAGTATACAAATTAAATTTACTTATAAATACAAGAATAAACAATGATTGAAAATCGTTATAAAACGAGTTAATACATTTTATTTTCAAAAGGTTGCCCATGTATTCTGACTAGGCCTGTCAACGGGTACCCGGATCCCGGGTAACCGTTGCCTTGAGATTACCCGTGTAGTAAAATTCCGCCCGGGTACCCGTGAAAATGTGGCTTCAATGTCTATATTAACCAAACTTCGGCTCACATGCAGCTTTTTTGTGTTTAATTTACGGCTCGCGAAAAAATTTAGCAAATGAAAATTTTAGTTTCATATATAAACTGTGAAATACATCTTAGGAGAACTATCTGTCAACGGGAAATACAATACGGCAATACGGTCTCGACAAACCACAATGTATTTTGAATTTTGATACATCTTTTTTCTCTGAAAATGAAACAGAAATCGCAAACACAAGAAGATGTTGGTTCTTTGAATGAATCATATAAAGAAAACTAAACTCCTCTGCCATAAGTAAGGATGGACTGTATAGAGATGAAAGAGGCCGTGTTGTTGTTGTTAATAAAAACATAATCCTGCTTAGACACTAACTTTGATCTTTGAAATAGGCCGACATTGGGCTACTGATTTATAACTATTAGCTACCCCATTTCCCCCATTCACTTCTATACACTATAACCACACCCTTTCCATTAGCTTGTGTTTCTTGTGTTCGTTAACAAGTGTTGACCTAGAAAAACGGATGTTAATAATGCGTACAAGGTTGTCAGTTTTTAAGGTTAATAAATTAAATAGTTACTAATAGTGTAAGATGGGTAAGACGTGGGCATGGAGATGAAATAGGCCGTGTTTGATTTTGTTAATAAAAAAACCCTGCTTTTACACTAACTTTGATGTTTGAAATACGCCGACATTGGGTTTACGCATATCGATGTTGTTTATCTACCTCCTCCTCCCTACATTCGATTGTGTTTCCTGTGTTCATTACAGCGTGTGCCTTGCCCAAAAACTAATTTTATTAAAACACCGAAATTTGTCAGTTTTTAAAGTCAATAAACTAGTTACTAACAGTTTAAGATGGATAAGGGCCCGTCAATAAATGACGTTACGCACCTAGGGGAGGAGGAGGTCACACATTTGTGACGAGGTGATGTGTTTAAGAATAAATGTGATGTCACATCAAAACGCGCAACTTTAAATAAAAGTTCCACTAAAATATTTCATTGCTTACAATTTATTTAATGATTAAGCGTGTAGCGATTTTTAGAGTTCAACTTCACATTAAATACAAAACAGAATGACAATAAAGTTATTTGACACATGGTTTTTTTTTAAATGAAGTACGGCTTTTAGGGGGGGGGCGCAAAGCTTTGTGACGTCATATTGAAGGGGGCTCTAAGTTTTTGTGACAACCTGTGACGGGGGGTTGGGGGCCCTAAGACGTCAGCCGTGTTGCTACTGTGTGAAATGAGGTGCATGGAAGGTGGCTAGGTGGCATTGCATAGCGGTCATGACGGGGAAAGTTATGCTATGTTTCAATCGGGTAACCCGGGTACCCTTTCAAATTTGGGACGGGTATCCAGGCAGTATTTTTCAAAAATATTGACAGCCCTAATTCTGACCTCATAAATGTTGCGGGTTTAAATTAACAGCAAATATTTATCATGAATATATTTTTAGCGCAATTTCCCTTGGGAACTGCGTTTACACATTTGAAATATCTGTGCAGTCTGTTCGAGCTTGCACATGCAACTCCTCCTGAACCATACCAGATAGAGGGTTCGGGTCTTTTCAAATGTGCTAAAGAGATCCCAAGGATGTGCAACGGCCAAAAAAATACCAACAAGGTTTACTGGATTTCCTGGAAAATCCAAAAAACCCGAAAAATATCATTATTTTGTCAATTTTTCGCCAACAACAACATCTATCCGGTTAAAACAAACCCCAAACAATAGCTAATAATAATTAGAACAATGTTGGAGAAGGAAGTTTTGAAAAATCTCTTTTCGTTCGACTCCCGTAATTTTAGCAGCAATTTGTAGATAGCAATTGTTTTGTTTACTTTCAAAATTATTGACTTTAAATGACTTTTAATGTAATCTAGAACAGTGCTTCTCAAAGTGGTTGTCCGCGGACCGGTGCCGGCCCGTGAACCATCAGCAGCCGGTCCACTGAAGTTATCAAAAATGAAAAATAAATCTAATTATAATCTTTAACTTTTCCTTAAGTTTGAGAGCCAACAAGAGAATGTATCAAATTGTCACCCCACGTCACTTGATTATGACATCATAGCGCATGTGATCTCACCGCCTGCTCTCTTGTGGGATGCCCGTTGGTCAATATGGCAATTCTGATAGTATATGTGCGATATCAATATAAGGATGACTTGATGGAAGAGTATTTCTTTTCTACTGTATTACAAACAAATACAGCTAGTTCTGTAATATTGAAGACCAGTAACCATTACATTTTTGGAAAATGTCAGATAGAATTTCAATAATGTGTTGGTGTGTGTACGGATGGGGCTGCGGCCATGACTGGGCGGCGTTCCGGAGTTGTAAACAAGATTAAGGAGTTAGCACCAGAGTGGAAGTTAACCCACTGTTTTATTCACCGTGAAAGTTTAGCCACAAAGCAAATGTCAAGAGAACCAAATAACGTGCTCAATAGTGTAATAACTATTATATTTTTTTTTACAACGAAACTGAAACCACTTACATTCGAGGAACAATTGTATATGCATATGATAGTAGCAACATTGATTTTTTTTTAAATTGAAAAAAATTCCCCAACATGTTTATTTTCTTTTGTTCACACATAGCGCTGTTTGACTAGCACTGATCAGCGAAGTTGTAACAACTGAGAACCAAGTCAAGGCAAATGCTTTAAATTCAAGATTATTTGCTGCATTATGTGACGTAATGAGTGCGGAACACAAACAGCTCTTAATACATGCTGATTTGCGTTGGTTGTCTCAAGGCACAGTACTGTCAAGAGTTTTTAAATTGTGAAGCGAGCTCCACCAGTTTCTACAGAAGAAAAAGCCTGATTAGTCTCAACTATTTCGGAACGCGAATCGAACAGCAAAGTTGGCTTACCTGTCTGATATCTTTGCAATTTTTAACGAGCTCAATATCTCCATGCAAGGAAGGATGGCTTCATTATTTAAAAACGGCAGACACGATTGATGGACAGAAACGCAAGCTAGAAGCATTGAAGAGTCACATGTCAGCGGATTGTTTCGATATTTGCAACAACTATCGATAGTGCAGATGAAGACCTTGATGTGCCATCCTTACAGAATGCCATCATTGAGCACTTTAAAAAGTTAATGGACCATTTTGAGTTCTACTTTCCAACAGAAGATAACACACTGACAGGTACTGGGTAACTGGGTGGATACGCATACGTTTTATTGCTTCGAAGGTCGACTTTGTAACTTTAGAAGATAAATGGCTGGAGTTAGCTGCGGATGAAGGTTTAAATAAAATGTCTGAAGTATCACCAAACTTGCATCCTTTCACGTAAATGCAGAATATCCTGAACTTGCCGAAATTGCTCTCAAGGCCAAGACCTTCCATTTCTTTAATCTTACTTATGTGAGACTGTTTTTTTAACATTGAGCATTATTAAGACAAAGTACAGGAACAGTATGAATGTTTGTTATCCATTGAGTGTAGCATTGTCTTCAATCGAGCCAAGATTTGATGAACTTGTATCAAATAAAGTTTACGTTCAAATTTGAGCATACATTTACACATGTACTTACTGTAGTTATTGTTACTATATTATTTATTAGATATATGAACATACTTGTTATATTAAATTTAGTGTTTTCTTTAATAAAATGTAGAGTTAAGTAGGGATAAAAATTTATTAAACTACTATCAATTTTTAAAAAGGTTAAACAAAAACGATGGCTGCTATTATTAACACTTTTTATACAAAATGAAGACGATCGTAAATGATCAAGACTTAATTTTATTCTTTTTCAAATGGTTCCATGAAATGTAGCAAAAAACAAACTAAACTCATACTTAATCTTGTTGGGCTTTAGGCCATGCAGGGCTTATTTTGTTATCACGTCAGTACAGGGAAAATCACGTCAGTATAGGGCAAATCACGTCGGTACGAAAAAATAGTGCACCTGTCCGTTGAGCAATGGGAAAAATTCCTGCCGGTCCGTCATACGAAATAGTTTGAGAAGCACTGATCTAGAATGATAGTTAATGGGTTTTCACGCTTTGTGGATGCTTATGTTAGTTGTGTGGTGCACATTAAAATGACACATTCTTCGTGTGATGTAGCGTGAGTAGATATGACGTCATATTGTGTTTAGTTTCAGAATTACTTATTTGAATCGACTTTAATGTAATCTTGAATGATTTCCCTTGAATTAAAAAAAAAGGAAATTGCTGTCGGTACTTTTCGTTTAAATACTCATTCGAGTTTTTATTACTTGTTTTCCACTGTTGGAGAAATATTGTTTTTAATTTGTGTCTATAACAATACGGTTGCCTAATTTAATAATTTAATAATTACATTTACAGGGCGGCTGCTGCCTAGTACATTGGAGTCTGTGCGTGCTGGACACCTGGACCAGGACGACATGAGATACACTGTTACGAGCAAACAAATTTTTAAAAAGAAATCCATATTTTTTAAGTAAAGAAATGATTTGGTATAAAGAGATACTATACGAGGATTGATCTCAGCAAGGACTGTATGACCGATAGAACAACAGAATGATCCATAGAACATTTTCCCTACTACTAACTGTGTTTACATTCTATTTAATCGGACTGAGCATGACAGGTATGTATTTATTATACCAATAACGATACAAGAAATGGAATTTTGGTTGTTAGTGTTTAGAAAATTTTTATTGGATTCTTAATTAATTGTCGTTAAAAAGTATTGTTTACTATTTTTGTCACACAGCATGTCCAAGTGGATGGTTCGGTACAAATTGTGAGTACAAATGTCATTGTGCAGGGACTAATACATGTAACCCTGATGGAGAGTGCTCGGATGGAAAATGCGATATTGGATGGTTTGGTCTGGCTTGTCAGTACCGTAAGTACTTATATATACTAGCAAAATACCCACGCTTCAAAGCGGAACAATGTGATTCAGTTAGCATTAAGATCCCGCATATCAATTTTTGGAAGACTGTACATAACAAAGGCCGTTGGAAAAATTCAATATGGCGACTGCAATTGGTGTCATAACAAAAAAAAATACGTTTATCAATTTAGGTTATTGTAGTGAAGCCTCCTAACGAAGTTTTGTGAGGATGGGGGCATAAAAAAGAAAGTTTAATATAGCAAACGTTGTTGGCAATTAAGACTTTTACGTGAATAGAATTTCGAAATGTAATCTGCCTAACTATTTTAAATCAAGGTTTCCATGCCCTATAGTCTCTAAATATGTGTCCGCTAAATCGTATGTTTAATAAGTTTAATCGAGGATCAAACATTTTAGCCAGAACACTTTGAGGGCGTGTACTCAACAACTTGCTAAAGTTTCTAGGCAATTAGTGACTAAAATAATATGTATACTGCTTATATAAGGTGGGCAAAACAGTTTAAAAGGCCCCCTGCTCGTATCGGTGCAAGATGTAAACTTTAAAATACCAGTTGACTTCCATCTTGATAATGATGGATATATTTGTTTGTCAATAATTGTCAAAGATTTTGTTAAATTGGGAATAAAATGACATTAAGTACCCAAACGGGGCAAGATGTAAAGTTCATAGCCCTGAAAATTTGCCTCTGAATATTTGTCAAGATTTTAAAAAAGAATAATTGGAGAATAACGTTTTTAAAGTTTACGAAAACAGATTAAGGGTACCCGGCCCGACAGAAGTGGACAATACCAATTAGAATTGTAATATGGGTCATCAAATATTTATGCACTAGGTTTGATCAAGATCAGTTAATTTATCTAGTAGGCACTGTTTATTATACCATTTTAAATAACTCATGTTAACAATGATATTTTTTGCCCTCAACCTTTAAAAAATAGTATTTTAAAAACTTTAATGTCATAAATTTTTAGTGTAACGTACTCAACAATTTTCTAAAGTTTCATGGCGATTGGATGAATAAAATAATATTTATACAGATTAAATAAGAACAAAATTACATTAATGCACCCTCCCCCCCCCCGCGTAATTGGTGTAAGATGTAAGTATTAAAACACTTGTTAATTTAAAGATAAATCATGATGATTTGTAAGTTCATATTTGTCAAGATTTTAAAAAAATTTAATGGAGAATAAAGCTTTAAAAGTTTTCGAAAATATAAAAACAAAATTTTTGGCCGACGTCCTGGAGTGGAAATTAAAAGTAAGTACCCTAAATAATTTTAATATGGCCTATCAAATTTGTATATACCAACATTTGACAAGATACACACATGTACGCGGTAGCCACTGCTTATTTACCTTTTATATAACTAATGTTAAAAAATGTAGAGTTTTGGCCACGGACCCTAACAAGTGGTATATTAAATACCCTTTTCCAGAAACTCAACAACTTCCTTAAGTTTCACAGCGATGGGATTAACACAATAATACGTATACTGCTAACATAAGAAATAATTACATTATGCGCCCCTCGGCTCGAATTCGGTCTAAGATGAATACTTCAAAACACCAATTATTTTCAATCTGGATCATGATAGATATATTTGTCAACATTGGTCAAATCGAGACACGTGTAAAAGTTAATGGACATTAGGAGTTTATTACCCAATATTATTTTAATAGGGTCATCAAGTTTTTATGTTCTAAGTTTGATCAAGACCAATCCACTTAAACATAATCCAAAATTTAAACTAATTTTTATAAAGCTCAAATAAGGAAAAGCTACATTTCTGGCGAGCTCCTGGGCCCAATGATTGGTAATTTTTATTATCTTTTTTTGCGAATTATTATTTAAAGAGTGTACTCAACAAGTTCCAAAAGTCTTAAGCTTCTACCTAAACGGGAATTTGAAGAATTAGGGATGAGTGAGTGAGTAAGGGCTTTGGCTTAATTATATAGACATATACATATTTCAATCATTGGCTACCGGCACTATTCAATCGATGATCAAAACGTTGGGAAGTTGTTAGATACATCAGCATAGGGTTATGGCAAATGTTTTTTTGTTGTTGTAAATACCACTAATTTGGGCGGTGTGGGACAACGTTTCATTTTTTCCTTAAATGAGCCACAATAATGTTACTGGGATAATGGGCAGACCTTGACTAAACTTGGTACATAAATACGTAATGACATTTAAATCGTAATGTCCATTTATTTTCCTGTTACCAAAAATTATTTTTAAATTATTTTTTTTTAAATTGTATTTTCATTTTCTTGTAATACTTTTTTCCCATACGATTTTACTCGATTTTGACAAATATTAACACACATTCCCATCATGATCCTGATTGCAATATATAGGGATTTTGAAATTTACGTCTTGCAACATTTGAGACGACAGGGCTTTTTATGTTCTTAAGTTATATAAGATTTATCATTATTATGTTATTCACCAGATCACCCTGATAATTTGATACGTTGTTGAGTACAATGGCAATATACTGTGTAAAATTATCACTCATTTTGTGGCAGGGGTCTGTCTATACATGTTATTATTTTTCTTTTGTAAATATTATTTTGTCTATCCATTTGCCATGAAACTTATAATTTTTAGCACACTTTCGTGAAGGTTTCTGGCATTATTGCTTAAAAAAAATACCACTCTTTGGTTTCTTTGAATTTATTCTTTTATACTGAGATCGTTGCAAAGCTTGACGGATCAGCTAGTATATATATATATATATATATATATATATATATATATATATATAGTAAAGCTGTGGAATTAACCATTAATTCCTCGATTAATCGTTAAAAATTTTATCGATTAATTATGGATTAAAATAATTTTAATCCATAAAATTTCGATTAAAAATTAAGAGAATATTTATATTTATTTTCAAATTATTAAAGAAATAATTAATTATTAATAATTTAAAATAAGTTATATATTTTTAACCTACAAACTTCTCCTGCGTATTTTTATAATTTATTAATTTATGTAGACGTGCAGATGTAAACAAAAAAATGGGGGCTGATGACAGCTTCAGCATAGTTAGATTTAAGAATATAAACGAAAAGTTTAGCAAACAATTTGTTTTTAAGCTAACTGCGGATGGTAAAGTAGAAGATGAAGAACGTTTACTGTGTTCACTGCCGTAATTAATTCGCTTTTAGGGGATCAAATACATCGCTGAAGTACCACCTTCAGCATAAACCAATTAGACATGAAAAGTAGCTCAATAAAATAAAAAAAATGTTAATTTCTTGTTTTTGTTACTTCCCTTGAGATGTTCAGTTTAATGACGTCAAAACGATTAATTTCATTAATTAATCGTTAATTTTTCAAAAGTTATCGATTAAATTTAAATTAATCGCTATTATCCATAAAATGTATATATAAGTCTAAGTGAAGAAAGAAAAAGAATTCATGTTGATATTGTATTTATTCCATAAAAGCACGTGTCAATATATAGTGCTTCAGTTTCACAGTTGCCTTAGTCAAACTAATGCTGTTTGAGGATTTAATTATGACATATTTGTAACTTTATACTGAAGCCTTCTGAAAAATCGTTTTAGTAAAAGTTTTTAGCGTTAATTCAATATTTATTTTCTTAAATTTCAAATTCCAATTTCACATATTTAGTAAAGTTCTATTCACACTCTGCAAACAATACAAAATATAAGAAAGTCCATGATCTCTCGTTAATTTGGATCGAGCCATTCACAAACAAAGTTGAAACGTAATGAACAAGAAATTATTTAATAAAATTGCATTTTTTTGTTTTTTTAAAATCGATCTCGAATTTTAAGTGAATCGTTTATATTATTTCTTTATTAAATTCTTCAAGTTTTCTCACGTTATTTTCTTTACTTTACTTTTCGTCATTTATAGTGTACTAGGGGTTGTAAAACGCCTATGGCGCCTAATTGGAGCTTTAGGGCGCCAACGCCGCCAGTTCTTTTTGGTCATAACCCAAAGTAACATATCCTTGTTTGATAAATACGAAATATTAAACTTCCTGAAATGTACACAAAGCATTTTATAATTATACATCTACAAATCCTATTTTTACATCGTTGCCTTTTCCAAAATTAAGATATAAGCTAAAACAATGACGTCATAAAATATTTTTTTTTACAGCGCGTCTTTAATTTGTCAATAATTTGCACACCTTTTGATGCACACCTTGTATTAAATATAAGATCAAATTATGACGGCATATAAAAAATTTGACAGTGCTAATCACACGATTTTTAAAATTGCTATAGACTGTTGTACATCGTTCCTAAGCGTTCCACATCCAGTGAATTGGACTATTATATTATAGACTAGTGTAACCCGTAAAAAATGACGGAAGTTTTTAAAATTAATAAATTTCAGCTTAAATCTATTAATTTTGAAAAAAATATGTAATACAAAACTTTTATTTATTTTTATTTGATTTATTTATTATCATATTAAACAATTTTATGCGGAATGTTCGAACAGTGTTATTTTTGATGCAGTAATGTTTTTTTATTATGTTGATCGCAGCGCCAACTAACATCATTACACATTTCGCAGCGCCAACTTGTTACATCCATACATACAGACAACGGGAATTACGTATATTGATTTATCAAGATCCTTCACTTACTAGTAACATATTTATAACATTAGGAAATGGAAATTAAAATTGCATAACATTCATTATGGACTAGAAATTAAAATTTTATTTTTTAACAAAATAAGTTCACTTTCATTTGTTGGCTGTTATGCATTGCAGAAGATTTGTTTTCACTGCCGCAAGTTTCCACAAGTTCATTGACAGTTACAAGCCTCACAGACAGAGATGATTCAACATGTTTGACAACAACATCAGCAGTTTTGACAGTCATGCTTAATATAACTTATCCAATAACATGGGTACGATTAATTGGCAAAAAAACTGGTATGGAAATAATATTAAGTAAAATTGTTTTAAATTTCATCATTTTGCGTATTAAAAACATTTTTGAGCGACAATACGTTTCTTCAATGAGTACTCATAACTTTGTTAAGCATTGTGCCAGCATTTTAAAGTAGTACATGAAAGTTAAACATCTGCAGCAGGATTATTAGATTTTTCACCTCAGACAAATACGCCAAATGAGTCTGAATTATCTTCATTTCTCAGTAAACCACATTTGAGTCAACTGCACTAGCAAGGGGAACTACTAGTTTGGATTACTTCAACCAAACCTGAAAAAGAAATAATTTTTCTGGGATTTCATAAATTAATATAATTCTTTTACATTTTCTTTGATAAAAATTTAACTGCAAATTATTGACACTATCAGAATTATGATTTTTAAAAAAAATGAAATTTAGAATGTTCCCTTTCCAAAACAAATAACAGAGTACTTAAAGTCAATTTTTGTTACAAACTATTTTATGTGGTAAAGTTAAATTATAAATCCGAAATGTTACATCCCCGTGTATTCTCTCTTTTTTTTTAAACCAGTTGAAGTGAAGTGCTATTTTTAACATCATTTTTTTATTATTTCAGATGATCTAAAGAAGATTACACTGATATTTAATGATACAAATAACGTTGTTACACAATGCAGTAAAACTATAATACATGACAAAACTTTGGACATCATCTGTGACGGTGATCTGCTGGTAAAGAAACTGAACTTTGCAGGAGAAGGCGTGAACTCATTGTGTTCGCTTTACATAAGTGGAGGTAGGAATTTACATTAGTGGTGATACGAATTTACATTATAGCAGGTAGGACTTTACATTAGTTGAGGAAGGGCTTTTCTTATTTGAGGCTGGGTTACATATTCATAGCTTTACATTAAAAGACGTATGACTGTACTTTTATTATTCTTATAGATATGCCATAACAGAATAGTTGTTACATTTTTTGTAGGAAGTTTAACTTTAATTATGGATTATAGCTTTTGCTTTGTAGCGGTAGTTTGTAAATTAATAAAGATACTGCTTTAAGTATTTGGACCAATTACTTTACATTAAACGAAAAGTGTGTGTTTAAAAATTGGCTTTAACTGAAGTAAGTAAAAATACTTCAACAATAGTTGCGGTAGCAGTTCATACTTTTGCAGATTACATCTTTGTTTAGGTAATGTTTTACTTTTGAGGGGACATTCCTTAAGATGAATGTGTTTACATGTGCATAAAAGTACAATTACAGCTTCACATTAGTGAAAGTCTCAATTTTTATTGAGTAAATTGTAAACAAATTTTATGCCAGAAGTGATACTTCAAAAATATCATTTATTTGATAAATTAAAAACCTATTATTTCTGCATGATGATTCTGATCAATAAATATGCACACCTTTTAAATTTAGCCGATTGATTGGTGTTGAAAGTCAGTTATACATTTATTGCAGGCAGAAACGTGGCACTTAAGCAAATGACGTCACAATCAAGTACTTACAGTGAACTTTCTCTCGTGTATTCCGCCAACCTTGCAGTAGATGGAAATACAGATTCCGATTTCTTTCAGAACAGCTGTACACATACTGATAAGGATGCTGTGACCACCTGGAATGTGACGTTCTCTAGACCTCAACTAGTGAACAGATATGTTATATACAATAGAAATGTCTGTAAGTTCTAAATTTCTTAACTTATGAGTTAAAATGACAAAATTTCTGATGTATTTAATGCGAGTTCTTCTTTTATGTATCCAACAGAATATTCTGTGAGATCTTTATACATTTTATTAGTAGTGCCTAAAATAATTATGTCGTAAAATATCTTGTCGGTCTTTGAGGACACTTGCATTGTTTTAGTGTAATTAGTCCCTGAGCTATGACAATAAGTTTAAACGCATATTGCTTAATAAAACAACTTATCTGTTTGACTCTCGCTTTACTATGGTGTCATCAATGATTATGTAACAAACATGGATGTCTCCAGTTTCAAGCTATCTTTAGCGCCTTAAGATCACCTCTGTATACCCCCTCAAATATTCTCGTAATGTAAACAAGTCTTGTGACGTCATCACGTGACAGCAAGTACCGAGATGAATGCCGATTTCAAATAGATGTACCTCAACACGAACATTTTTGAAATGTTTTAACTTACTATGAGGCAGGAAACTATTTTCCTAATTGTCTTTTGCAAATATATTTAGTGTCGAAGCCAAAAGGTTACAATGAAAAAGCAAACATTAAATTTATTTACACTGTACTTTTGTCCTTATGCTTTGTAACTATATATATACAAATGTATATGTGTGTATGGGAGTGTTTTATGTGTGTTTGAGTGTGTATGGATACTTGTTAGTTCGCCTAAACACGTCTAAGATATATTACTAAAAATATTTTTCACTATACTTTACACTTCAAATGATCTCTATTTTTGTGTTTGAAAATTTGACACTAAAATAATGGTCCACAAATAAAGACATGAGAATAAAAAACAATTAATTAAAACTCGAATGAATATTAAACTCAATTTCCAAGAAAGAATTCCCGATTTTTTTTTGCAAGGGAAATATCACTAGATTACATTATAAGTCATTTCATATCAGTAATTCCGAAAGTAAACAAAACAATCGCTGTCTACAAATTGTAGCTAAAATATACGGGAGTCGAACGAAAAGTGATTTTTCAAAAAATTCCTTCTACAACATTGTTCTAAATATTATTATCTACTGTTTGGCGTTTGTTTCAACCCGATATATGTTAAAGTTGGCCAGAAATTGACAAAATACTGATATTTTTCGTGTTTTTTGGATTTTCCAGGAAATCCAGTAAACCTTTGCAGCATTGTTTTTGCCCTTGCACCTCCTTGAGACCTCCCTAACATAATTGCCAAGATCCGAACCCTCTATCTGGTATGGTTCAGAAATGAGTTGCAGGATCAAGTGGTACAAACATTTCAAATATATAAAGCAGTTTTTCTAATGGGAAATTGCGTTATAAAATATATTTTAAAAAATGAAAAGTACATATATACGGTGACCGGAACTTAAAACTTGAACCATAAAAAGTTTAAATTACATTACGTCTGATTTCTATTCGTCTGTATAACTGTCTACATTCCACACCCAACTATATCAACATTCTCAGTTTTAACGGATGGTTTTGTAAGCGAAGGTTGTTCGTTTTTTAAGTATATATTTATTTCTTCCCCACCATCCAACACCCCAACTCTTCCTTATCTAAGTACACATAAATATTTGATGATCTAAATTTAAAACAAACAATAGACAACAAGCAATAAACTTTGCTGCAAACAGAAAAATGAGATTGATATTCGAATAGAAACAGTTGTGTTTAAATGTCTCGTATACAGATTGTGCTCTTGTATTCATTCACTGTTTTCAGAGATTGCTAAAAAGAATTTAGAAGTTGAAAATGAAGTGGCCAAAGTGGGGGGGTAATGGGGTACTGTATTTGAATGAAAAGAATGAGCGTGTGAAAAAATGTTAAGGATAATATTGGGGAAGGGGTGGAGTAAATGTTAGAAAGGCAAGGGAAAATTAGGAAATACAATAAAAAATATTAAAAAATCGTGTTATCGAAATAACGATACAATTAACTGACAAGAAACACGGATAGAATGAAATCAGGTGAATGTCGCGGTTAAATAAACACAGGCTGGTTGGTTGGGCGTAAACGTGGGTTATTGGGTGACAGTTGAAATAAAAATAAAGTTAGCATTAAAGTGGGGAATCTAAGCGAATATTCAGAAAAGGATGTTGAGTTAATGGCTATGATTATGAGATTAAAGTACATTGTGCAATGTCTGGTTCGGTGTTGAGGAAAAGGGTTGTTTAAACACGAAGTTGGTTGAATGAGTTTATGAATTTTATGATGTATAAGAATTACAGATAATCAGTTATTAAAACAATTATAGAATATAAGATGTAAATGCACAAACGTGTGTTATTGTTTTCATCAAAATGTAATAAAGAATCGTATACCAGGTTACCCGGGTTACCCGATCGAAACATCGCATAATTTTCCCCGTCATGACCGCTATACAATACTACCTAGCCACCTTCCATGCACCTCATTTCACGCAGTAGCTACAAGGCCGACGTCTTAGGGGCCGTACATAAATGACGTCAAGCGATTTTGGCCGAATTCTTTCCCCCCCCCCGTCCCCCCCCGTCACAGGTTGTCACAAAAACTTAGAGCCCCCTCAAATATGACGTCACAAAGGTTTGCGTCCCCTCCCCCATAAAAACCGTACTTCCTTTTTGAAATTGAGCATGTATCAAATAACTTTATTGTCATTTAATTTAGTATTTTATGTCAAGTTGAACTCTAAAAATCGCTATAGACTTAAATCCATGTAAAACGTCATTAAATAAATTGTAAGCAATCACATATTTCAGTGGAACTTTTATTTAAAGTTGCGCGTTTTGATGTGACGTCACATTTATTCTTAAACGCATCCCGTCCCCTCGTCACATATGTGTGACCCCCACCTCCCCTAGGTGTGTAACGTCATTTATGGTTGAGCCCTTATCCATCTTACACTGTTAGTAAATAATTTATTGACTTTAAAAACTGACAAATTTGGGTGTATTATTAAAATCAGTTCTTGGGCAAGGCACCCGCTGTAGTGAACACACAAAACACAATTAAATGGAGGGAGGACAAGGGGGGGGGGTAGATAAACAACATCGACAATCGTAAACCCAATGTCGGCGAATTTCAAAGATCAACGTTAGTGTCAAAGCAAGGGTGTTTTTATTAACAACAACAAACACGGCCTCTTGATTCTCTATACAGCCCATCCTTATTTTCGGTAGAAGAGTTTTGTTTTCTTTATATAATTCATTAAAAGAAACAAAATCTTCTTGTGTTTGTGATTCCTGTTTCATTTTTATGAGAAAAAAGATGTATCAAAATACATCGTGGTTTAACGAGACCGTATTGTATTTGTCGTTGACAGATAGTTCTCCTTAGATGTATTTCACAGAATATATTTGAAACAAAAATTTTCATTTAATAAATTGTTTCGCGAGCCGTAAATTAAACTCAAATAAATAGAAGTAAATAATAGATTTTTAAAAACCACCATTTTATAAGCGGACTAAAAAGAAGAAAATAAGTTAAAACCTATTAGTTAAAGTACTTTAATTTAATATGACTAAAAACGTGGTGCGGGCGCTTATGGGGTTTAACATATGCAGCTCACTCATACTCTCACTTACAGATCTCTCTTTTGCATTCTAAATTAGAAATCTTTAATTTGTATACCAAACACCCGCCCACGTTTTTAGTCATATTAAATCAAAGTACTTGAACTAATAAGTTTTAACTTATTTTCTTCTTTTTAGTCCGCTTATAAAAACGTGGTTTTTAAAAATCTATTTTTTACTTCTATAAATTTTATTCTTTTTAGTCCACTTATAACAACCTGGGTTTTAAACATATTTTGTACCTCTATTTATTTTACCAAACACCTCACAAGCACCCGCCCAACGTTTTAAAAACATTGTGATGTGGTTACGGGGGAACTCACGGATGTCAATAAAAGCAGACGGTACACATGCAAATATATATAGACTATAGATAAACTGAAAACTTCAATAATTTAATAACGGTACATTCGATCGATCTGAAATTTTGATGCAATGCATTGTCATCCAAGATCTATCTGTGTTAAAATTTTCAGATTTCTAGGACCATCAGAAGTGGTTCAATTTTACGTTACGTTGGCAGATTTGAAAAAATCTTGGACAATGCCACAGGAACGAAATCGAGTTAATAAAACGTGGTTAAAAAGCCGCATGCGAGCCGAAGTTTTGTTAATATTGACATTGAAGCCACATTTTCACGGGTACCCTGGCAGAATTTTACTACCCGGGTAATCTCATGGCAACGGGTACCCGGCTCCCGGGTACCCGCTGACAAGCTTATTCTTAAATCGTTGATATTTTAAACTTGTAGCCGTAAAGATTGCAATACTTATTTACTTCATGGTGTTCTAATTATGCATGCCTTTAAGCCATGTTGACTATTTGCTTCTAATGACCTGCTCTTCTGTCGTTTTATTGCTTTTCGCAAAAATATTTAGTATTACTAGTTTCATAATTTTGGTTTTGATTTTTTTTTGTATTTGTTTTAAAAAATAATAAATTCGACTAAATTACATTTGAGTTTACACAACACTGAATTGAATGAATCACTTTGAACAACTACATACTTTCTTTACAAGTGGCCGTCCATAAGTGAAGTCACGCGTCTAGAGGGGGAGGGGGGTCGAGCATTTGTGACGATGAGTGACGAGGGGGAGGGGGGTGTTTACGAAATGTGACGTCAAATCAAAACGCGCTACTTTAAATAAAAGTTCAACTTAAATATTTCATTGCTTACTACTTATTTAATGACGTTATAGATGGCTTCACGCGTGTTACGATATTAACGTGCAGTCTTACACTCAAAACATATTTAAATGACACAAAAGTAATTTGCAGCATGCTAATTTTCAATTATTATAATATACGGCTTTTAGAGGGTTGTTGGTCAAAGGTTTGTGACGTCATTTTTTATTTATTTATATTATTTTTGTTTGAGGGGGATCTACGTTTTTGTGATGAAGTGTGACGAGGATGAATCGGCTCATATTGCCTGACGTCATTTATGGACGGCCCAATACCACGGCATTATTTCTTAACATCCAGTTTAAATAAAAAAGTATTAAACATTTATCTTTATTTTTTATCTCAGACGACTCAAGACTTCAATTTTTTTTAAAAGTTGTTTTATCTTATTTTTATGTTTTTTGGTGTAGAGGGTAATCTTAGGAAAAAAATATTTTTTTGGTTGATAACTTTTGCTAAAAAAACCTTCACATGCTCTTGTCCATTTTCTATTTACCGTATGCAGCCTAAGCCCAATGTCTCAAATTTGAAATGTTATACCTACTATTGCCGGAAAGTTACATTTTATTATGGACTTTTCCTAACATTTCTAAAAATTTCAGATATGGAGCGTCTGCTAAATTTCTCTCTCTCAAGTTTGAACCCGGACAAAGCCACCGTATTCACCTACTCCATTCCTCCAGTAGAGCAACTTATCTATTCCGTGACGTCATCTACTAGACTTGTTTCATTTGTTAAAATATTTACCAATGTCAGCCAGTATCTTACCTTGTGCGAAGTAGAGATTTATGGCGGTGAGTGAAATACGTAGATTTTATTCATTAAAAAAAATTAATGTTTCCAAAAAGATATAAAATTATATTTAAAAAAAAAGAATATCATTTAAAAGAAATGAAACTATTAAAACTACATGAACTAAGCATCATTGTCAGTTTTTAACACTGTCACAGAAGGTAAAATGTGTTATTGCCAGGGTGCATTCTATTGTCCCATATTGTTAATTCGAATGTTTCACTTTAAATAACACATTCAAAAAGATTTTTTTCGGTGTTTCTTCTTTTTAAGAATATAATTTTATTTGCTGCTTTTTGTTTTTTTACTCTAAACGTTTCAAGTTTCCTTCTAAAATAGTTCTCGCCTGGAAATTGAATTTTTTGCTTTGCCTACTATAGTTGGAAAGATGTTAGTGAAAAAATAAATATATGTAAATAAAAAAAGCATAAGTTAAACAATTCCAATGAAACGCAGTTATGTCCCTGTTGTTCCCAAATAAATCCTCCCTCATGCAGAGCGGAAAGAATGTAAAATAAAATCTCGGGGGGATAAAATATTTTTCTCAATATTAAAATAAAATATGCCTTACCTGTAAAATAAAGTCTCCCCCAAAATAAATCAGCACCCATTACACATTCATTAGAATACTAAGCCATCAGACAAAATATAAGAATAAAGCATAACTATTGGTGTAAAAGCCACAATTGTTTACTTTAATGCGGTATATGGCAGTGGCATGATCTAGTATTTTAAATATGTAATATGTTGAAAACGTCTCGTGTGCCATGTGTGTTATCAAGCAGATTCATTATTCAAGCACATTTGGCGGGCCGGATGAAATAACGTCGCGTTCCGGATTCGGCCCATGGGCAGTAGTTTGGGGATCCCTGATCTAGATAAATGAAAACTAGTCTGGTGGAAATATATCAAAAGCGTCGACTTAAGTGGGATGGCGAGATAAACGAGGTACTGGTAACTGGATTGTATTGCATTTTCTGGACATATGAAAGTAACTCATCGGGTAAAATATATTTGAATTCTTAGATTGTTTTTGTAAAATTATAAATAAATGAGCCAATAACTCAGAAAATAAGTCAGACGATATGATCTATACTTTTTATTGTATAATTCGATGCCCGAACCAAATATATGTATTAAAAATTTATATTTCAGATTATCATATTAAAATAATATTCTTGAATAGGTATATGGGTTCCTCTGATAAATTTAAAGATAAAATGAACATTTCTGTTATTTGCATCAACAGATTCAGCATGTGAAACAAAAAAGTTTGGTCTAGACTGCAATAAAACGTGTAATTGTTTTAATCAATCTGAGTCTTGTTTTGTCGCAACTGGAGGATGTACTTCCGGTTGTGATAGTGGATATTACAAGGAGGATTGTCAGACAGGTTTGTTTTTAACAATACATTGTTATATTGATTCTATATTTCAAGGTGCTAAAGACTCTGTCAACACAGTTTTTTTGGTCCTACTTTCACTTTTGTTGAACTCTCGTTCTTTCACACAATTGTTCATTAACTCATTTGCTCCCTCACTCCTCACTCGCTGGCTCACTCACTCACTCACTCGCTCGCTCACTCAATCACTCACTGACTCAATGACTCACTCACTCACCTACTCTGACTTAGACTTTAGTTATGTCACTATATTTAGGGTTTTAAACCTTTCTTCGAATATCGTCAGAACTTTATGATTTCCGTCTAACAGACAGCCACAAATTAGTGACCTCCCTCTTACTGAAGTGCATATGAGACTCCATCATAAAAATTGTGTATTAATTTTAGGGCTGTTAACGATTAATTTAAATTTAATCGTTAACTTTTGGAAAATTAACGTTTAATCAATCGTTAATTTCGATTAAAGCACAAAAAAAAATTAAAATTTATGGTGCCATAAGTACATTTATTAAAATAGTTGTCAAAAATAGAAAAAAAAATTATTGTCTCCTTTATATGAAATCTTTTAACCAGCAACGCAAATAGACAAGTTAATTGAAATTATTTGGTTAAGTGATGAGCGGGACTTATTGACAATATCACCAGCTGAGCTGAATAATCGTTGACATAGCTTTAGATTGTCTCAGCCGAAGTTTCTGATACTGTAGTGGATGTTTGGTATGCAGGTGATATGTAAGCGAAGTGTTAGAACCATGGTAGCAATGTTCCCTTTAAGCAGATATTTGACCGACGCCACGCAGAAGTTTAGAATCACCGCGCAGCAAATTTTCTAAAATATTGCAAAAGAAATGGACGTTGTGCAACTTTGCACACGAACCAACGAAGCTTAGACTTAGAGGGAACATTGCATGTTAGGCAAACGATTTGTCTCAATGGACACAATAACCTTTATCAACATTTTGAACATTCACATCAGTCAATAGTTAAAAACCAAAATGTTCGTGTAATCGTCCGGAAATTAGTTTATATTTATCGGCCGAAATATTTTACTTTTTTCATCAAGTGCATTTATAAGTGGTGGGTCGATTAATCGTTAGAAAAATTGTTTAATCGTTAAAAAATTTTAACGATTAATCGAGAAATTAATCGTTAATTTCCGCAGCCCTAATTAATTTTTTTTAGCTTATTATGCAATCATATCATTGCTACAATACACTTATTCATATTATTAACACCAAACTTGTGTCAAGCTTTCCCGGTTGTTTCTGCATCTTCTTGTTTCTCACCTCTAACTGGTCTAAATCTCGTCCCCTTTGAAAAAATCGCATTCCTTATCGGTTGATCCTGCGAGTCCATTAATAAATTGCTTCTAGCTTTGTGGCAACTATCTGACATTTCTAAACAGTTGATTTTATATTATCTTAGAATATTTTCAACCAGTATGGCAAGTTTAATAGTTAAATTTTCAACGTATTGTTTTTTTTCTAAACAATAATTGAGTGCAGCTGCAATGCTCAATGTATTTCTATATAGCTCTTCACTATCTCTTTCAGAATGCCTCGTGGGAAGATGGGGTAGCAATTGTCTAAATTCATGCAACAGTCATTGCAGAAACAATTCATGCGATAGTATCACTGGTATATGTTATAGTTGTGACTATGGATACACGGGGGACAACTGTGACCAAGGTAAGTTACGTATGTTTATTAATAAATCAATGTAGAACACACTCTATTTTCACAGTATTAAACTGTCACAATTTTTATATGATAAAATAAAATGAAGAAATGGCCAATTTGGTTGGAAATAAAAACTGAAATAATGATTGATTAGATCTTGATGTGCGAATGTCTGGAAATTTTTTTAAAGTTTAAGTATCAGAAGTGTTAAATATCATAATAGTAAAATGTTATTTGTGTGTTTAATAATATCAAGATGACAAGACTCATTACCATAATCTGTCCCTAGCCAATGGTGATCAAGAAAGTTACACTTGTCTATTTTTGACGTCATTTTATATAATGATGTAATTGATAGAGTTGGCAAACTTCAAGTTTATACAGTATAAGAAACATTTTGATTCCTATAGCTTTTTATCAATGAATACCTCTGGAAAAATGATTACGTTATAAGGTTAAAATTTAAAGATTGTATGATAAAGGAGAATATTTCACATACTTCGAGAGAAAGAGAGAGAGAGAGAGAGAGACATAAAGCGAGTGAGAGAGAGAGAGAGAGAGAGAGACATAAAGCGAGTGAGAGAGAGAGAGAGAGAGAGACATAAAGCGAGTGAGAGAGAGAGAGAGAGAGAGACATAAAGCGAGTGAGAGAGAGAGAGAGAGAGAGAGAGAGAGAGAGAGAGAGAGAGAGAGAGAGAGTAAGAGAGAGAGAGAATAATGTTTACAAATTTGAAAACGTTGCATTATCTCGGGACCAAGCCATTAAGAATTGTTAAAAAAATCACGAAGTGTTTTTAACATGAATTTAAATTCCTTTGTAAAAAATAAACATTTTAATTAGTAAATAAATATAATAAACGATTGTTTTGTTCGCACATTCGTTTGCTTTTTAAATCCTTTATATTAACTCGTGGTGTCTGCGGCCGCCCTTGATTGCTTGCTTGCTTGTCGCCAAAACTTTGGATCGATTTTTAAACCCACTTCCTCGTAAGCTAGCGAGCTGAAATTTTGCAGGCAGTTTCGTAGCGATAATAAAAACAATGTATCAAAATTTCAGATCGATCGCATGTACCGTAATTAAATTATTGATTTTTTAGATTATTTTATTTATTCCTATGTATCATGCTATTTTTTGAGATAGAGCGTCGCGGTGCGTATTATATTGAACAACCTTTCTGTCGCGCAATAAGGTGCGTATTTTATTGACAACTCTTTTTATAAACATATTCCTGATCGGTGCGCATTATATTAAACATGTTTTAGACACAACTGCAATTTTGTATTTCTGGATGGTCTGGCGCTGCGTATTATAATGAACATTCTTTTAGTTACGTCTCGTACATAAAGGATGTATAGTGAAAAACTTGTTTTTTTACGTTTTTTTAAATTAAATCCTTTATATTAAACTCGTGGTGTCTGCACCCTTGATTGCTTGATTGCTTGTCGCCAAAACTTTTGATCGATTTTTAACCCACTTGCTCGTAAGCTAGCGAGCTGAAATTTTGCAGGCAGTTTCGTACCGATAATAAAAACAATGTATCAAAACTTTCAGATCGATCGCATGTACCGTAATTAAATTATTGATTTTTTAGATTATTTTATTTATTCCTATGTATCATGCTATTTTTTTGAGATAGAGAGTCGCGGTGCGCATTATATTGAACAACCTTTCTGTCGCGCAATAAGGTGCGTATTTTATTGACAACTCTTTTTATAAACATATTCCTGATCGGTGCGCATTATATTAAACATGTTTTACGACACAACTACAATTTTGTATTTTTGGATGGTCTTGCGCTGCGTATTATAATGAACATTCTTTTAGTTACTTCTCGTACATAAAGGATTTATAATCAAAAACTTGGTTTTTTACGTTTTTCTAAATTTAAATTTCTACAGCAGTATAAGTAATGTAATAAATAAGCTATTCTCATTTTTCTCCCACATCACTGATTACACAATTACGTTAATGTTGTAACAGCTGATTCAATTCCTGTAAATGAATTTAAGGATATTCGATTATTATTAAACAATTACTTGTTACACATCACCATTAAAGGGTGGACCGTGGCGTGGGGGCGGGGGGGGGGTTTGCTATATATATACATATATTATAATATTATATGTTATCATTCTAGGTTATTCTTTCTCCAGACACGTACCTCTTCCTAATTTGTCATTTTAAGGTTTGTCCAGGCCTTGTTAAAATTTAAATAGAACCATTTTGACTTATCTTTTTTTTAAGGCTAAAACAATAAGCCATTTAAAATGAAAACTGCTTTTAATTCCCAACAGCATGTCCCAACATCACATGGGGTTTTAACTGTCAAAATAACTGCAGTAAGAATTGTTTCAATGGAGGATGCAATAACACAAATGGATTCTGTACGTTCGGGTGTATTCCTGGATACGGGGGTGACAACTGTTCCGTTGGTAATTATATATTTATATAAATTTAAACTGCAGTTTTTGAAAAAGTGTAATGTTACTTTTCTTTTTTTAATCTAAAAAATAAATATATACAGGATTATAGGATAATGTAACTGTTTTTAAGAGATGAAGAGCAATGCAGCTAAAGTTAAGTATGTTTTTTTCAATTTATTATTTATTATAATGAATGCTTCCATTCTTAAATTAATGAGCAACACTGAAGATGAAATACTTTTTCCCTTTATTATGCATCATTCCTAAAGGCAGTAAAACAAAGCTAGAAGTAGCTATAGTAAAATAATTGTAACCATTATGTAAGGTCACATTTAGCTGATTAAAAACTTTTTCATCTCCTTGAATAATCGTCTTAAAAAGCATGGCTAATGAAATAATTACCACTTTTCACCCAATTTCCCTTGTAAAAATTGCGTTTATAGATTCGAAATGTCTGTAACGCTTGCACATGCAACTCCTCCTGAACCTTACCAGACAGAGGGCTCAGGTCTTTGCAAATATGCTAAGGAGGTCCCAAGGACGTGCATCGACCAAAAAAAAAGTCCGTAAAGGTTTACTGGATTTCCTGGAAAATGAAAAGAAAACCGAAAAATATCAGTATTTTGTCAATTTCTCGCAAAACCATAACATCTCTCGGGTTGAAACAAACGTCAAACAATAGGTAATAATTTTTAGAACAATGTTGGAGAAGGAATGGTATGAAAGCAACTCTTCGTTCGACTCCGGTAATTTTAGAAGCAATTTTTTAATGCAAAACTGTTTGTTTAGTTTCAAAATTATGCATTTGAAATGAATTTTGCTGTAATCTAGAATGATAGCTAGTGGGGTTTTCCAGCTTTTTGAATGCTTATGTTAGATTGTTGCGTGGTGCGCATTATATTGACACATTGTTGGTGTGATATAGCGTGACGTCATATTGTGTTTAGTTTCAGAATTACTTATTTGAATCGGAAATTACTTGGAAATTGAGTTTAAAAAATCATTCGAGTTTTTATTTCTTTTTTTAAAAATAAATGTATATTTTCTTCCCTTAACAGCTTGTCCTGAATTTAAGTGGGGCACCAATTGCCAGGGAAACTGTAGTCAAAAGTGTGCCACCAAGACATGTGATAGGCGTGATGGAAAATGTGACAATGGCTGTGTGGCTGGTTACACAGGAGACAAATGTACACAATGTACGTACTATTTGATAGCTGTTACCAAACTTGTTATCGTGACCGGGAATTAAAAAATAATGTTTCGTTACCAATAAATGTGTCTCTCTGGCTTTTACGTAACTGGCAAAATACCCGCGCTGCAGCGGAAAAAGTAGGATTTCATTTACCGTTGAGGATACCAGTTTTCAGGAAGATGGGACCGTCAGTACAAAGACTGTTGGAATGGTTCAATGTGGCGACTAACATTGGCATCATACCAACGAGATAAGTACGTTCATCGTTATTAATTAGAGCAGTGAAGCCACCTACCAAATTTCCGGAAATGGGACAATAAATAGTAAAAACTTTAATATGGCGAACGGTGTCGACCGTTAAGTCCGTTACGAGTAGAATACCGTAATGAAACCTGCTAAACTTTTTGACATTGTTTGCCCTATAGTTTCTCAAAATGTGTAATCAAAATCTTATGTACAAAGTTTGATCGAGAATTGTAGCCAGAACACTTGGCTGGTGTGTACTCAAAAAGTTTATAAAGTTTCTTGGTGATCAGTGACTGAAATACTATTTATACAGTTATACAAGAAAACAAACGACATTAAGGCCCCCGGGCCAAATCGGTGCAATATTTAAATTTCAAAAGACGTGTAGACTTCAATCTGGATAATGATGCTTATGGTTATAATAATGCTTATGGTCAACATTTGACAAGGATGTGTAAAATAAAATTGAGAATGACTTGATATTCAAAATGATTCAAAATGTATCCTTCATAGGCCTGAAAATTTCAATCTGGATCATGAAGGAGATAGGTGTCAATATTTTCCACGATTTTGTAAGGTGAATGGGCAATACAATTTTAAAAGTTGAAGAAAAAAACTATTACATCATTTGGCCTTTTATGTGGTTTTTTTTTAAATGTTCTTTAGTGATAAAAGCTTTATGATTACTATTTTATTCAGCCTATCGCCATGATAACTTGATAAGCTGTTAAGTAAATTGGACATATTAAAAAAAGAAAATATCACTCATTTTAACCGGCGTCCTCAAAATTGTTTTTTTTTACATATAAACTTTTAAAATATTATTTTATTGATCCAATCGCAACGAAACTTAGTTATTTTTAACACTATTCTGATGAAAGTTTTCTGGCATCATTTTCTTTAAAAAGCACTACTCCATATTTTCTTTGAATTTATTCCCTCATACTGAGATCGCGACAACGTACGACGGGTCAGCTAGTATACATATAAGATGAGAAAATTTAGATACAAACACATCTACCTAAAATTAATGTTAAATCGGTTACCAACTCTAACCCCAAACAATTTATATTTACAACAGCTTGTCCTGTGTTGTATTGGGGAACAAATTGCGCTAAAAAATGCAGTGACAATTGTGTCAACATAACATGTGACAGATTTAATGGAAATTGTGACAAGGGATGTCAAGCTGGATACCTAGGGAACTTGTGTGATGAATGTGAGTAGTTGCAGTTAGACTTCTGTTTGTTCAACATTACTTGAAACGAAAGAAGTGTGTTAGCATAAACAAAGGATCGTTTTTGTTTGAATTGAACTGTGTACGTGCCGTTAAATAACAGCTTGAAAAGTTTGAGTTTAAAGGAGTAAATATTAACTTTTATTTACTTATATCAATGACTATTTCTGTGAGAAAACTTTAACTAGATACGAAAGTAGGAAACATGTATACACTAACTAAATAAATGTAACAACTTCCAACAACCTTCTTTTAGCATGTGAAGCGCCTAAGTGGGGAGCTCAGTGTAAGAACAACTGCAGTGGACATTGTCTGAATGGATCACCGTGTAACATAACCAATGGCTGGTGTGATGCTGGGTGTGAGCCAGGATATATTCAGGAAAATTGTTCAATCAGTGAGTGGATCACGTTGTTGGCATTTTGTTATGAAATTTAATAGACAAGCTTAAGGTATAGAAAATTTAAACTTTATTTTTAAGCTATCAATCTTATTTATAATGCTTACGGTAAACATGGGAATGTTAATTAAAATTAAAAAATAGGTTTTAAAAAATAGATTTTTTAAAACACGCTTTTGTTCCAATGCGCAAAAAATGACAAAATAAATTATTCGCACAAAATTTCTCAAGTCCACAAAAACAAAAGCGTTGGCGCCAACCATGGAACATTTATTTTTAATCCTTTTTTTTGCATTAACATAAAAGCATGTGTTTAAACAATCTTTTTTTAAAAACCCAATTCTTTTTTTTTAAACGGAATTCTTAAAAATGTACCAATTTACTTAATTTTACAATTATTATTTTTAAAAATGTAATTCTTATGTCTCGGTCTTCTCAAGGTTGTAAACATTACAATTTGTACTGAAAGCTCACTCTTTAAAATAAATACAAGTAAAATATTATACTGTATTTATTATTGCAATTTTATTACATCGAAGTTAATTGTTAGGTTAACAGTAATAAAAATATGATGTCAGCGGATAGTGCAAATTAAATGGAATATTGTATTGTCACAGATGATACAGGTGTCTGCCATATTTCAGCTTAATCGAGCAATGCGTAGTGCGTCAAAATGACGTTGCAAGATTTGACGATATCACACACACACACAAACTAACACACACATACACAGAGAGATAGATAGATAGATAGACAGACAGACAGATCGACAGGCAGACAGACAGGCAGCCAGGCAGGCAGGCAGGCAGACAGACAGACAGACAGACAGACAGACAGACAGGCAGACGGGCAGACCGACGGACGGACGGACAGACAGACAGACAGACAGAGAGACAGACAGACAGACAGACAGATAGACAGACAAAGAATGGCAAGCTAAACAAAAGTGTGTAAAAAGAAGATATCTCTAAATAAATTATTAGTGTCTAAAACTGATGAGTGAAATTGCTAAAATGTTGACTTAAATTAGAATTTCGGTACCAAGATTATATAGCTTGTAATTAAAATACAATACTTAATTTACCTTTCTACTAAAAGGTCAAAATATTTACATAAAATAATATGTTTATTGTAATACTTCAAATACATAAATTTAACATTAAACCAATTAGATTTTCGCTATAATTTTTTATGACAACAGAGTGCCCAGATCTAAGATGGGGCAAACAATGCCTCATCAACTGCGGCGATCACTGTTACAACAAAACCTGTGATTTCAGGACTGGTAGATGTGACCAGGGGTGTGAAACTGGGTATTTCGGTCAAATGTGTCTGGAAGGTAAGTGCAGTTGTTATTGGCATAAGATGGTTCCTATTGCAATACAGAATGGGCCCTAAAAATAGTCAAAACTGGATTTTTGCATTTTATTAATGTATCTACTAACGTAACGCAAAATTAAAACTTTATGGTCTGTATTTACGAACATTTTACACTTACTGAGAAATACATTTTATACTTACTGAGAAATACATTTTACACTTACTGAGAAATACATTTTACACTTACTGAGAAATACATTTTCACTTACTGAGAAATACATTTTACACTTACTGAGAAATACATTTTACACTTACTGAGCAATACATTTTACACTTACTGAGAAATACATTTTACACTTACTGAGCAATACATTTTACACTTACTGAGAAATACATTTCAGTCTCAAGAAAAGATGACATTTTCATTCCTCTTAGGCGCTCAAGGGATAAATATCAATCACTGTCAGATGCACATTGTTTTTGTTTCATTGAATGAGACTTTAGCTTTACTTTACGGTACACTCTGTGGCGTAACAACGGCTTGGCATTGGGGCAGTTGCCAAGGGCGCCGGCCTGCGCC
Source organism: Ampullaceana balthica (assembly GCA_944989445.1). Taxonomy (NCBI): domain Eukaryota; kingdom Metazoa; phylum Mollusca; class Gastropoda; family Lymnaeidae; genus Ampullaceana; species Ampullaceana balthica. Next base: position 216,911 of record CALYLW010000468.1, on the reverse strand, counting down.
TGTTCAAAAGGGCGCAGCTAAATCTCTAATTTTTAAATTTTTATTTAAATAAAGGGCGCCAAAATAAATTATCCAAAAAAAAACCCAGTTACGCCTCTGGGTACACTTGCTAGCAACGGTGAGGATGACGAATTTTTTTTATACATCGACAATGTTTGTCCATCCGGTCAATCAATAATACTTGACCTTTACATTATAAGTAAAGAGAATCAAAACTAAATCTTCGCCAAACTGCATTTTAAAATATAGTTCAAGAGAAATAGTGAGCTTATCTCAAAATTTTCATGGAGATCGAGGAGCACGCGCGGTGGGTTGGCGTACGGAGAGTCGTCGTTCGAGTCGCTGTCTGTGAAGGCAGGGAGCTGTTCCCTTGGCTTAAAGGTGCCCCAGCTATGATGGATACCTGACAACATTCAGAAAAAGCCAAAAGGGTCTGAATGATAAGAAAATTGATCGTTGGACCTAAATAAATAGAATAATAAATATAATGATAATATAAACGGCGCTAATATATTTTTTTAAACCGGAAGTCAAAAGGTGAAGCTGTCGTTGAATGGTATAGGAAATTCTATATTGAAGAGGCCTCTAATTCAGTGGTTCCCAACCTATTTTGGGTGGCGACACCTTTTCATAAAAGCCATGTGACCTGAGACACGCATGAAATTTAAATAAGTCATTTTTAATAAAGTTTCTACACATTAGTGCAAATTTGCATTCAAATTAATATTTTTTTAGTTAAAAGCTGGTGACCCCTTTGGGAGTCGTGACCCACAGGTCGTGAACCGCTGCTCTAAATAATTAAATGCAATTTTATGCAACCCCAAATACAAATGGCTCCAAAGATTTTAAATAATTTAATTTTCAAGGGAGATATCGAACAACTTATTAATAGGGACAAATTACAATCTCTTGAGTCTGAATTACTTAAAGATTCAGAAAAACTTGGAGAACTTTATATTTAGTTCTGAAAAAAACACAAGCTGGAAAACCCTGGAAAGGTTGATTGCTTCTTGTTCTAATAAATCAATTTCAAATTTTTTATATAATTTTCCAACCACTTGTAATTCTACTATCATAAATTATAGACACTAGTCAAATGATCAAATCTGTGTACGTCTTGTTTCTACCGAATGAACATTTGCTGTTACTATGGACGTTTCTTCGTTGTTTATCTTCGATTCCTCGTTCAGTTTAAACTAATAAACTATTCAGATCTGGTACAATAATTATCGTCATAATTCTATAAATTAAAAACGTTTATCAAAAAGCAATTTTAGATAAAACTAGCAGACCCGTCATGCATTGCAACGACCTCATTAAAATGTATAAATTTAAAGAAAGCAATGTGTGGCATGTTTTAAAAATAATTATGCCAGAAACCTTCGAGGAAGTGTGCAAAAAAGTCCAACTTTCATAGCCAACGGATAAGTAAATTAATAATTAACAAGCTTACAAAAGAAAAAAAACATTAGGGGCCCACCCCCCAAAATGAGTGATAATTTGTTTTATTGCAATTGTACTCGGGCTATATTTCTCCAAATCTTCTAAAATTGAATGGGGAATGCAATTATTAACGTTCAGTAAAAAATTAATTTTGGGCCCCCAATTCCGTTGGAATAGACAATAGGAGTTCAGTACCCTATAGTAATTTAATATAGGCTCTTAAGCTTTTATATTTAAAGTTTGGTCAAAATCCAGTTATTTTCTCATTATCTAACGTTAAAACTAATTTTTATATAGCTAATATAGCTAAGATAGTGAAAAAAACGACATTAAGGGGCCCCCGGCCCCATTTGGTTCTAGATGTACATTTCGAAAACCTATTCATTCAAATTCGGTTTCATCATGAATATATTTCTCACGCTCGTTAAAAATTCAGTGGGAAATATCTTCTTGAAGTATACAAAAAAGACATTAGAAGTTCAGTGCCCTTAAGTATTTTAAAATGGGTGACCAAGTTTTTTGTATACAGAGTTTGGTTAAGATACATACATTTACTCAGTAGCTAACGCATAAAGTAATTTTTATATAGCTCATTTAAGCAAAAATAAAAGACATTAAAGGCCCCAGGGCCCTTTTAGTGCCTGATATAAAGTAAAAAACTTTGTTCAATTTATTCAATTTCGTAATGGGTATATTTTTCTATATTTCTCAAGATTGTTTATCGATAAATGGTAAATAAAATCTGAATCGTTTATGAAAAAAGACATTTGGGCCCCCAGCCCCGAAGGAATGGACATTATGAAATCATTGGCCTATAATATTTCAATATTGGTAACCAAGTTATTAAATGCAAACTTTGGTTAAGATCCATCAATTCACCCTTAGCTATAGGTTTAACTAATTTTTTATATAGCTAATTTTAGAAAAAAATCGCATTATTGGCCCCCCGACGTCCCATGAGTGTTAAATTTAAAAAGAAAAGTTACTAGTTACCATACCGAGAGCGTACTCAAAGGTCTCCAAAAGTTTCATGGTGATATGATGAATGGTTTAGTCAGCTATAAAAGACATTCTTACATACATATATACATACATACATACTTTCATATATATAAGATGTATGTGTTGAAAAATTATTGTTTTCCCAACTACGTTTAACACAGGAAGTTTAAAAGGTAAGTTAAAGAATTATTTCTTCATATTCCTGAAGCATGTAGCCAAATAAAATATTAAATTATTTTTTTAAACTTTATATTATCTAGCTACTGTGAGCCCTCTGGATTATGAAACAGGTATTTATTTAATTAAATTTATTAATCTTTTTGATAATGCTTTTACCTAATTGACATTTTTTGCTTAAAATTGGGTTCATTTCCCTTATTTTGTGCTGTGATATATATTTATTTACTACTTGGTTTGTAAGGCATTTGGCCACGTGTAATCATCTATGACTGCAAATTCCAATTATAATCAAATCAATTTTTTTAGACTGAAGAAAATTTTTTTGTGGCACAGTTTTTTATTTCCTTTTCCCATTCTGACAAAATGTATGATCAGACTAGTTCCAGAAAGCAATTTCTATACCGTGAGATAAAAGTTTAACAACGTTAGGGTTATCGGCTACCTTCCGTCTCGCGAGATGATAGTGCATCACCGTTTGGTTGGGTTGCATTTCATCGTGGGGCTGAGCAGTTCTGACCTACAGTCTTTAACACAACCTTTGGCACACAAGCTTTGTGCTTCCCATTTTTTGCCTTCCTCGTAACTCTTCTGTCTATAGCCACCTCTTTCTGCGCTCCTCGGCTACTTTTCGCCCTCCGTGACAACTGCGTGCCACGTATATCAATCTTTAGCTTTAGACTCCCAGCCACTTGTGCTTATTCTGGCTGCTTTCATGTCCCTCGGGCAGACATCTTTAAATCGGAGACGTTGGCAACCTGTTTTCCTTTTTCCAGATGCCAGTTCTCCATATACGAGGTCCTTGCGGATGCGACCCTGGCTCATCCTTTTTACATGTCCTAGCCATCTTATACGTATTGCACTAAAGATTGAGAAGATGCTTTGCGTGCTGACACGCATCAGGACGTCACTATTCGCCACTTTGTGCTGCCTTTTAAGCCAAAGATGCGACGCAGGCACCTCAAGTGGAAGCTATTAAGCTAATGCTTATGGGATATATAAGTGGTCCATGTCTCGCTCCCCTACAGCAGCGTACTGATGATGCAGGCCAGTTAGACACACAATTTGGTTTTCTCCGTTAGCTTGTTCTTTATCCGAAACCCATTTATCTAGTTCAGCCATTGTAGCAGCTGCCTTGCCAATTCTACTGTTTATTTCATCCTCGGTGGACAGCAAATTGAACACCTTGGACACCAAGCAGGTGAAGCTGTAACAACCGTCAAGCTTTCATTGTCGATCTTGATGGTAGGAGGAGAACATGTCTTAGGCCATGTTGTTTGTCTTTTTCAAGCTGATTTGCAGACGCAATTCTTTCCAGACGTTGGAGAAGCTTGACATGAGTTGTTGCAAACATGTTTTTTTGTGTTCTATCAGTGCCGCATCATGCGCCAAAAAAAACAAAAAAACCGACAGATTAAAACATCTGTCGGTTTTTGGTTTTGGCTTGGACGCGGGCAGTATTGAAAAATCCTCCATAAGCTCTTGTGTGTAACCAGATTCCATCACTACTAACATTTAATGCTTATCGAAGCAGTACAGAGGAGAATAATGTGAACAGTGTTGGTGCGAGTACACAACTTTGTTTAACTCTACTTCTGACTGGAAAGACTTATGGGGTAGCTCCATTGAATTGCCTTATGCCCTTCATATTGTCATTGAACTGTCTGATGATGGCAAATATTTTTTGGGGAAAGCCAACTTTTTCCAGGATTTGGAATAGCCGCTGCGACTGACTGAATCAAGGCTTCTGCTGCTCTCTGCATTTTTGATGGAGTTGCCGTATGAATAAAACCATGTCGATGGTAGATGGACCAGCCTGAAAACTACACTGTAATTCTAGATTGCCTCGGGAGTCTAAACTCTGTAGTGTTGTTAGTATAACACGGGAAACCCAACCCAACGGTGTTGCACAATCGTCTAAGAAGACGGAAGGATGCCGATCACATACATCTCTTATAAATTAGGTTCCATGTCCTGAAGAAAAACATATTGAAGAAATTCTTAGTTGCAAATTTTTATAGCTATAATATCATTGTAATATTTTTAACCAAAGAGTGGAGAGCTTTTAACGATTTTTACTTCCTGTAATTGATATATATTTAAATATCATAATGTAAAACTATATTTAGTTGTTTTTTGTTTTAATAAACAGGATATAACAAGGGATATAACAAGGGACTAGCCAGTGGGATTGGTGTGGGGATAGGCGTCATGATAGCCGCTGATATCGTGATTTGCATCTTTATTTGCGTGTGGCTCAGAAGACGGCACAAACGTCAAGCGAAGCCCCGTGAAGTAATAGACCGTCAATACGATAATATTGGTGCAATACAACAAAGTGAACATCAATATGATACAGTGAATAAAACAGGTTCGCTTATAAATGTTTCTGTTCACAAAATATATTAAGGACGCATAATTGATAGGCTAAGATGAGATCTAATTGAAACAAAATATTTATTATGCTAATCGGATTGCGTTAGCAGCGAGCTGACATGGATGCGTTTGTTTAATACTATACCAGGCAATATTGTCAAGGAACGTTTTTTTTTAAAGAATGGGAAGAAAAGTTTTTTTTTCGTTTTAAAAAGATGTATTTTAATAATCTTTAGGTGAATTGGGCGTATGGTGTTGAAGTTGGATTTGTGTTTAGTGGCAATGGAATTGTGATAAATAAAAATTTATATTTTTAGATAATCTATTAAAAACTATTTAGCAAAAAACATAATAATTTGCTACTGAATATGTAAAATAAGGGATATTGTCATTATTGCATTTTATAAGGAATATATTAATAGCAGAGCCAGAAAATGTTACTATAAAAAGCCACAGTTTGAAGGTATCTTGTTTTGCTCACATTAATCCAATTATGTCATGTCTTTTGAATGTTTTGTGTTTTTTTTCTCTCCAGAGAATGTCTATGATATTACAAAAGATGTTATAACATATAACGTGAAAACCAACTCAATAGGTGGAGAAACGAAGTGATAAAAGAAGAAAATATGGCTATTTGATTATTTCCTCGTGTTCATTGTAAAAATTTTCATATTAAAACAAACTTATATTTAAACACGAAGGTTACTATTGTAATTTGTAACGTTATGTAGGTGTAGCGGAAGTTGAGTTTAAGATTTGAACAAATTGTTATAACATTATAAAAAAGTGCGGTTTTAAGATATACACACATTTTATTTTAGACTAAAGAATGGTACATTAATGTTTATTATAATCGAATTACATAAAACATTCTGTCATAGCAAGTCAACAAGGTAAACTTTTCATTTTATCAAAGTCAATAATTATATTTCAAGGGATAGTGTCTTCTGTTAAAACAATCAAGGCTACAACTTACATTGAAGACCCAATGAGTCAGGTCGATATTATCATTGATATTAAACCGTTAATTGAGATAGTGCCTAATATTATCGTAAATATGTACAGTGCTATTTGGAGAATATGATTAAATTATTAATAAAATTTGTTCGTGTACTAAGTAAAACTGGTAAATAAATGTATCTCTGTCTATTCATCCATCCATCCACCCTTCCACTTCCTCACCCATCCATCCATCCATCCATCCACCCATCTAACAACCCATCCATCCTTCCATCCATCTATAATTGATTTTGTTTACATCAAACATAATTTCAAAGGTTTGAATTAAGTTTAAACCAAGTGAAATAATTGTTTTTAATTTAAAATATCCTAAGGCCATTCATAAACTAATTTCCCCCTTCCATAGATTCAAGCACCAATAATACACTTTATTTTTCAAATAAATAAATAAAAATAAATTGTACCTAAAATAAATTCACTTTAAAATAACTAAAACAAGTGACTCTTTAGTTTTATGGAGAGATAACATATGCTCAAACTTTACACTGGTAAGTGCGTGAAGATTAGGTGTTAAATTATTTTATAGTTAACATTCTGAATGTGCCTAAATCGGTTATTAGAAAAGTTTGCCTAAATTTTGATCTAAAATCATTGGCAAAAAAACGTATCGAAGATTACTATTGAATGCTGCCTTTCTCACGATTTTAATTTCTCTTGCTCTCGAAACACTGAATTCCGCCGTGATGCAGTTTCACGTTTTAGCTTTTCCTCAATGCAAATTTTACCTTTCACCCCTTCAAATGTATATTTATTTGTTGTCTTATTTGAGAATGTCATTCAATAATGCAAAGATACTCTTTGAGAAGTACAAATGAAGAAGGGTTGGTAATAAATGTAAACAAGGTTTGATAGCACATTTATATAAGTGTTGGCTAAAACTATGACATCTAAGAGATTATTTCTAAATATACAATGTTACCTCACTGTAAAGCGGTGGTGCTAAACCTTTTAAGGTTAAAAGACCACTTGAAAAATTATTGTCTTAGCCACAGACAACCACTGAAAATGTTGCTACTGCCGTGCTGCAAATTATACGTAATTATTCTGTGTAAATAACTAGTTACTAGAATTCATTAGTTAGTGAAACTACACCATTGTGCTACGATTTGCGCGCTCACCAAATAAAATTGAATGGAAACAGATTGTAATAGCCTTCTTTCGAAGCTAACAATTATCACTCATTGTCTTATAGTCGTATTTAATTCTTATTGCTTAATTAAAAAAAGGCAATAAACAGTATTTAGTTTTAATAAAAAGAACCTGTAAAAAACAAGTTTTTGACTATAAATCCTTTATGTACGAGACATAACTTAAAGAATGTTCATTATAATACGCAGCGCAAGACAATCCAAAAATACAAAATGTTAGTTATGTCTCGAAAAAATGTTTAATATAAGGCGCACCGATTGAGAATATGTTTATAAAAAGTATTGTCAATATAATACGCACCAAATCGCGCAACAGGAAAGTATTAATAAAAATAAAAAGGTCGTTCAATATAATACCCACCACGACACTATATTTCAAAGATTTAAGATGATACTTAGAGATAAATAAAATAATCTAAAAATTCAATAATTTAATTAAAGTACATCAATCTGAAATTTTGACACATCGTTTTAATCATCGGCACGAGTCTGCCTGCAAAATTTTAGCTCGCTAGCTTACGAGGAAGTGGGTTTAAAATCGATCCAAAGTTTTTTCGGCAAGCAAGCAAGGGCTCAGACACCACGAGTTAATATAAAGGATTTAATTTTAAAAAAAAATTGTTTCTTGTCTTCTGACTTCTGACTATCAAGTTATTTTTTTTGCGCAGGAAGTATTTTAATGTTTATCCAAACAGACATTATGAATAGTTTTCGGATGTCTTTGGAGATTAGAAGTTTCATCGTTTCATTTGCAAGAATTTGCAAATTATTATACACTGTGGTCTGCGTTGATCATTTAATATATAATTTATACCTTTTTGTGCATTTATTAAAAAAAAATAACATGCCATGCCTTGCTCATAGACCATCAGGCAAATTCCCACGGACCACTTATGGTCCGCGGACCACATTTTGAGAACTGCTGCTGTTAAGGACGTCCTACGAGTACACATGTTCTTGTTCACCCTATTTGATATAATATGAGTTAATAAACTTTAAGTCGTCAAAATCTATTTGAAGCAACTAAACGTTTTAAAATAAGTCTTGATCACCACTCCACCATTAATTAATTTTCGTTTTACCTTTTTTTCATTAAATAAGTTTGTGCACCTAGACACTTTTCAGGTTCTTATTTTACTCCTTATTCTCTAAGATACACATCGATGGACCTGATATCCCACTGTGATTATCTCCAATTGTCTGTTTTAAAACCCCTATATGATTTACGACTGAAATGATAAATAACACTGACGCAAATACAAGGTTTGTAAAATGTGTGTAGAAAATATAATTACAATAGAAAATTGTTTAGGTTTAAATATTGCTATATATATCAACAAACATTTAATTCAATACAAAAGAAGAAGGTAGTTTATCAGCTATTCTCTCAGGGTCAGATTATGGCTTATCTCGCTCTATTTTTCTAATTAAACTTATAGAAGTTAATTCAAATAATTATCTATAGGTAAAAAGCAGCAACTAACTATGTAGCACAATTTTTCTGCTTGCGCCGCCCTTAACATCCATAAGGGAAAAAGCAAAGTCCTTAAAATAAATACATCAAGCAACACCCCAATAACACTGGAAGGAGGTGGATAGCTTTACATGCCTCGGTAGCATCATTGACACACAAGGAGTGACAGATGCCGACGTAAGAGAAACAGTTGGCAAAGCAATAACAGCATTTCAACAGCTTTAAAAAAATTCGAGCTGCAACACCTTTACCCTCCAGACCAAGGTCAGGTTATTCAACACCTAATTAAAGCATGGCCTGCCATATGTAGCAGAAACATGGCGAACAACAGCAGCCATTTCAAATAAAGCTTTAAACATTTATAAACACATGTCTCCGAACAATTCTCCGAAACCGCTGGCCCAACGTCATCACCAACGAGGACCTCTGGCAACGCACACATGATCCAGTGGAAGAGCAAATACGCCAGCGCAGATGAAGATGGATTAGGCACACCCTCAGAAATCCTACATCCAGCATTGTGAGACAAGCTCTCACTTGGAACCACCAGGTCAAGAGGAAAAGAGGTTCACACAAAATGACCTGGAGAAGGGAACTCGAGGCAGACTCCAAAAAGAGTGGGAAAAGCTGGGGACAGTTGAAGAGATTGGCTCAGGACCGGGATGCCTGGAGAGCCTTTGTTCGTGGAATATGCTCCTTATGGGACTACAGGCGATGATGATGATGATGATGATGATTAAAAAGCAGTGACAGATATATCTTTTTTAAAGTCCACGTTAACTTTATTTTATTTAAAATAAAGATGCAATATAATAGCAATGACGACTTCCAGAATAAAATAAATAATTTTAAAAAGTGAACAAACTCGCACGTAAGATAATCCAGCTCCTATCGTTTGAAATAGTTACTTGTGCTTAAATTAGTAAAATATTGTAAATTGTGAATTCTATTGAGAATGTTGCTTTAGTTAACAGTGAAATACGAATAAATCTAACAACTGGTGGTAACAGACATTTAAGAAAGCGTAATAGTAATTGCCGTCAACTGTAAAATCTAAAACTGTTAAATGTTTTGTCCAAATCAAATCTTCAGATAAAGAAGTAAATTATCTAAAATATTTTTAAAAAACACCAGAAATAAAACTAAGTTTGTCGAATGTTATAATCTTCTTGTTAAGCAAATGAAATCACAATGAAGAAAATACTTTGTTAGCTATTAGAATTTTATTATAATACATTAAAAATGGATATCTTAAATGTAATTTTAACAGTTTGTATCACTGGTTGTGAACCCGCCAATCACTCAGTTGCATAAATGACAGCAATGAGAGCTTAATAATACAACATATCAGATTTTAATTTCATAGAGCTTCTAAATGTAGTGCAATAACCCCACGGCAATCTTTTAAAACCTGCTCTGGGGAAGGGGGCCTCATGTCCTGGGGGAGGGGGACCCTTATCTCGCTGTACTCGTATACCAAAGGCCCCATTCGTGATCAGAAACAAATCTTAAATGTTACAAGAAAATAAAGCAGATTTGATTGTGAGATATCACAAGAAACCACACAAGTTGATGGTAAGATATCACAAGTAACCCACACAAGTTGATGGTGAGATATCACAAGTAACGCACACTCGTGCTACAAGAGAAAAATACTTTTTTATCGGCACTTATGTCAATTTTGTTTGATTTGCAGAATACTATTTATTAAAAAAAACATTTCTGTGAAAATCCAAATTGATGTTTTCGTTTGGTAGTTTTTTAAAAATTGTTTTTGAATGTGTTAAGATTTTAAAATTGTGTCTAAAACAATGTTTATAAACAATGGTTTGTTTAATAGTCTGCGCTCCTTATCAATCGTCCTTTATAAGTTACTAGCTGAGGTACCTTGCATGGCACGATTTACAAAATAGTAAACATATTTTAAAAAAAGAATAGAATTCCACACCTTTGGAACTAGGGTGCCGAAATTTTGCATGGGGCCCTCATTTTACCCGAGACAGGTCATAGGCTATGTTTCAACCACAGCTGACTACCCCTAGGGTAACCTAACCCTACTCAGGGTCATCTTGATTTGCTATTCTGTTTTTTGATGCTAAGAAGTGTGAATTAAATAAAACTATTTATTTTTGTTAAGAATAATTAATGAAATAAATCTCTTTATTTCTCAAGATCTTATAAAATTGAAGGAGGGATACAATCTTAAACATTACCAGAAAAAAGACATTTGGTGCCCCCGGCCCCGAAGAAATGGACATTATGAGTTCAGTGCACTGCAGTATTTTAATAAAGGCTCTCATGTCCTTATGTACTTAAGTTAGATTTAAGTACTTATATACCAAGTTAGTTCAAGAATCATTCACTTACACAGTAGCTAACGCTTAAACAATCTTTATATAGCTCATTTAAGCAAAAAAGCAACATAATGGGACCCCTTGCCCTAGGGGTGGTCACCTGGGGTTGAAACATAGCATATGACCTGTCCCGGGTCAAATGAGGGTCCCATGCAAAATTTCAGCACCCTAGGTTTAACGGTGTGGAATTCTATGGATAACAAACAAACAAAAAAAATGTTATCTTTATATATTAGATTACGCTTCTTAGTCTGAATTGTGTATCCTTAATTTGTGTTATGTGGCCGTAACAATAGAACCATCTCTTTTATTATGTTACTTAAGCAGAGATCCGTTAAAAATGTGTCAAAACGTTGAAGTCATAAGGAGGTTCATTGAATTGTATAGGCAGTGGGGGACTTTATAACTGTTCGCCATGTCTCAGCCAAGGTCACATGACCGTTTTACACAGATCACTGAGCCGTAAGGGATAATATTTTCCATAAAAGTCAAAGAACGCAAGGTAGCAATATTTTACTTGATGATATTGTACTCCGGTAATTAAAAATAAAACAGGGATTCCAATATCTTTAAAATAGAGAGGGTTATGGTTAGGGAAGGGTTATGTTTATGTTGGGGTTAGGGTTAGGGATTGGCCCTGTAAAGAGTTCAAGAAACCTAAACTTTGCTGAATCTCATTATTATTGAACTCTAAGTATAAATCAACAATGTTCTACCACAGGAAATGAGAACACGGAATACTCTTTACAATTCAATTATGTCCCATTACACGAAAGGCATGTTTTTATATAAGTGTGAACCTTACGTTACATGGTGTAAACTATTGTTCATAAACTAATAGCTGATGTTTGTAAACTAGTCGATGATGTTTGTAAACTATTCGATTGGGTTTGTAAAGTAATTGAATGTGTTTGTAAACTAATTGATGGTGTTTGTAAACTAATTAATAGTGTTTGTAAACTAATTGATGGTGTTTGTAAACTAATTGATGGTGTTTGTAAACTAATTGATGGTGTTGTAAACTAATTGATGGTGTTTGTAAACTAATTGATGGTGTTGTAAACTAATTGATGGTATTTGTAAACTAATTGATGGTGTTTGTAAAATAATTGATGGTGTTTGTAAATTAATTGATAATGTTTGTAAACTAATTGATGGTGTTTGTAAACTAATTGATGGCGTTTGTAAACTAATTGATGGTGTATGTTAACTAATTGATGGTGTTTGTAAACTAATTGATGGTGTTTGTAAATTATTTGGTGGCAGGCCTGTCAACGGATACCCGGGAAACTTACAATTTATCAAATGAAAATTTTTGTTTGAAATATTTAGTGTGAAATACATCTAAGGAGAAATATCTATCAACGGGGAATATATGTCAACGGGGAATATATGTCAACGGGACATAAAATACGGTCTCGACAAACTACAATTTATTTTTATACATCTTTTTTCTCTAAACATGAAACAGACATCGCTAACACAAAAAGTTTTGGTTTTTTGAGGAAATGGTATACGGTAAACAAAACTACTCTGCCGAAAATTACTAACAAATAGAAACACAGCCTCTTTCATCTATATGCAGTCCATCAATATTTACGGCACCCATTGAGACAAGTCAATGTTGTTTATCTGCACACCTCTCCTCGCCCCTTTCCGTTCGCTTGTTTTTCTTGTGTTCATTAACAACAGTTTGCCTAGCCCAAAAACTGATTTTAATAATTCACTCAAATGTGTCAGTTTTTAAAGTTAATAAATTAATTTAGTTACTAACAGTGTAAGACAAGTGTTAAGCCCCCAGGCCGCTATACATAAAATAAATGTTGATAAACCAACTGAATCTATACCCAGTAGCCTGAACTTTTGGTTGCATAGTCGCAGGGGTTCCATCATTTACCCTCCCCACCACCCCTGCGATTAGATAAAACCCGCGAAATTGGATGCAGTTTTAAAACGCCTAAATGGTTCCAAAACACTTTATAAAGACACTCATACTCATTCTTGCAGTAACAGTAATAATGTAGTAATATTGCATGCAGTTACGTATTTCACTAATGTAGTAATGATAATGTAAACACACTTTAGTTTTGTACTGCAACAAAATTATAATAAAAAAGAAAAAGTATAGGAGGACATTAACAATGAATAGCATAGTTACCCATACTGTATTATTGTACCGTAAAGTCATTTCCTATGCGTACAACATATGCAGTAGAATTGACAGAAAATGGAACATATTTAAAGGCAAACTTACACGGATAAATACAGTACGCACAGTTCAGGTAATAACAATACAGTACGTACGATGCGATAAGGGGAAATTATCACAGATCGAGACAAACAACTAAAACAGTGGGTTGAGCAATACTTGGAATAAAGTACGCAACAATAAACCATGTCTCCACTGCTGCCCTAAACGATATCCCAGACCTGCCGGTCATAGAAGAGCTTGATACCCTACCCACCATAGTCGAGCTTAGTAGAGCCATAGATTTGTCTAGACTGCGGGAAAGCCCCTGGCAATGATGGAATTCCACCAGAAGTTCCAGAAGTTCTCAAATGTGGAAAAGAAGCACTTTTACAACCTTTGCAGGACCTCCTTACTCTGTGCTGGGAACATGGACAGATACCACAGGAGTTAAAAGATGCCAACATCGTTACACTGTATAAAAATAATGGAGACAAGAGTGACTGCAATAACTATAGTGGAATGTCTCTCCTCAGTATAGTTGGAAAGGCCTTCGCCCGAGTTGCATTAGCACGCCTGAGGTCTAGGGCTGTTATTAATTAATTTTAATTTAATCGTAAACTTTTGGAAAATTAACGATTAATTAATCGTTAATTTCGATTAAAGCCAAAAATTTTAATTTATGGTGTCATACTTAGCATTTATTAAAATACTTGTCGAAAATAGAAATAACACTTGAACGTCTTCCAGACAAGTGTATTGACATTATTTGGTTCAAGTGATGAGGGGGTCTTATTGACATTATAACCAGCCGACCTGAACAATCATTCACATAGCTTTAGATTGTGTCAGCTGAAGTTTCGAATACTATAGTAGATGTTTGGTTTGCAGGTGATATGTAAGCGAAGTGTTAGAACCATGTTTCTTTAAGCAGTGTGGCTGCGCAGATATTTGACCGACGCCACGCAGGGATTTAAAATCACCGCGCAGCAAATTTGGTAAAATATTGTCTTGTCTTATCTATACAGACGCTCCTTCTATGCAGAAGATAATTGCGTCCACAGACCATGAGAGATGATCTGTTTGGCAAGTGATGCAGCGCTCACAGGCCACGGCTTTGTGGGTTCCACGCATTACCCAGCCGCCTAACTACATGTAGTGTTAGGTACCCATTCGGAGCGGGGTGACTCAGGGACGCCCTAGGCTCTGGGAACAAACCCTTGCCTTCACACGGATTCGAACCCGTGACCATCGGTACGACAGTCCAGTGCGCTGCCACTCGACCACCGCGCACTAATAAATAAAGGTAAAAAAATGATTTAAAAAAAAACACGTTTTTACAAGTGGACTAAAAAGAAGAAAATAATTTAAAACTTGTAAGTTCAAGTACTTCGATTTAATATCACTAAAACCGTGGGGCGGGCGCTTATGAGGTTTAACATATGCGGTTTGCTCATCTCTCACTTATAGATCTCTCTTTTGCCTTCTAAATTAGAAATCTTTACTTTTTATTCCAAACAACCGCCCCACGTGTTTAGTCATATTAAATCGAAGTACTTGAACTTACAAGTTTTAAATTATTTTCTTTACTGTTATTTATTTTATTCTTTTTAGTCCACTAAGACAAACGTGGTTTTTAACAATATTTTTTTACCTCTATTTATTTTACCAAACACCTCATCAGCGCCCGCCCAATGTTTAATAGCAAAGTGATGAGGTCACGGGGTGAACTTCCAACGTGAAAATAAACTACATCAGGCGAGTACGGATGCGTATTTAATAAAATATAGATAAAATAAAAAGTTCAATAATTTAATAACGGTACAATCGATCGATCTGACATTTTGATACAATGCATTGTCATCCAAGATCTATCTGTAGTAAAATTTTCAGATCTCTAGGACCATCAGAAGTGGTTCAATTTTACGTTGGCAGATTTGAAAAAAAATATTGTAGACATTGTGACAATGCCACAGGAACGAAAGCGAGTTAATAAAACGTGGTTAAATAAAAAACGTGATTAATAATAAAAAATGGACGTTTTGCAATTTTGCTTTCGAGTTTTATTTTAAACTTTGCACACGAACCAAAGATGCTTAGACTTAGATAGAACATTGCATGTTAGACAAACGATTTCTCTCAATGGACACAAAAACCTTTATCAAACTTTTGAATATTCCCGTCAGTCGATAGTTTAAAACCAAAATGTTCGTGTAATGGTCCGGATATTAGTTTATATTTATCTGACGAAATATTTTACTTTTTGACTTCCAGTACATTTATAAGTGGTGGATCGATTAATCGTTAAAATAATTTTCAATCGTTAATTTTTTTTAACCATTAATCGAGAAATTAATCATTTATTTTTGCAGCCCTACTGAAGACCCAAGCATCGAATGTAATCCAAGAATCGCAGTGTGGCTTTTGAGCCGGAAGATCAATCATAGACATGATCTTCTCTCTGCGCCAGCTGCAGGAGAAATGCAGGGAGCAACATATGCCTCTATACATCGCGTTCGTCGACCTAACTAAAGCTTTTGATCTTGTCAGCAGAAGCGACCTTTTCCAGATCTTAGTAAAAATAGGCTGCCCTACACATCTGCTTAAAATTATCAAGCAATTCCACGATAACATGCAGAGCACAGTGTGCTATAACGGTGCCACCTCTGAGGCTTTCCCAGTAAGTAGTGGAGTAAAGCAAGGCTGCGTGTTGGCACCTACTCTATTCGCACTATTCTTTTCCATCTTACTCCAGTATGCCTTCAAGAACGACAGCGAGGGGATATACAAACACATCAGAGCTGACGGGAGATTATTCAATACTCCCCGACTCAGAGCCAAGATGAAAATAAGGAAGATTTTGCTGCACGAGCTCTTATTTGCAGACGATGCCGCCTTAATATCCCACACAGCAGTCGAACTGCAGAACATTGTATCCAGTTTCTCCGCTGCCTGCAAAGAGTTTGGCCTGACCATAAGCATAAAGAAAACCAATGTTATGACACAGGATCCTGCCTCTCTCTCGACTATCACCATTGACGACTGCACCTGGATGTTGTTGACAGTTTTACTTATCTGGGATCAAACATCTCGAGCACCCTCTCATTGGAAGATGAGATAAGTGGTAGGATAGGGAAGGCAGAAACTGCTATGGCTAATCTGTACAAAGGAGTCTGGTCCAATGCCAAACTCATAGCAAGGACTAAGCTGCAGGTATACCAGGCCTGCGTACTGAGCACACTCCTCTATGGATGCGAGTCTTTGGACTACCTATACCAGGCATGGAAAGAAGGCTCAATAGCTTCCACCTCATATGCCTGCGCCGCATCCTAGACATCAAATGGCAAGAGAAAGTCCCCAACACAGAGGTCCTGGCTCAAGCAAGCATGAGTAGTCATTCCAGCCATATTAAGCCAAAGACGCCTCCGTTGGCTTGGACACGTCAAGAGGATGCAAACTGGTCGCATACCCAAGGATGTGCTATACAGCGAGCTGGCGACAGGGAAAAGGTCGGTTGGTCGGCCATGTCTCAGATACATGGACATATGCAGGAGAGACATGAAAGTAGCCAACATTGATATACAAAATTGGGAAAACCTGGCAGAGGATAGGTCCATGTGGCGGGCTATAGTGAAAGAAGGATCACTAAGAGCAGAGGAGCAAACTAGGGCAGAAGCAGTTGGGAAAAGAGCGAGGAGGAAGGCCAGGCAACACTGCCCCACTGCTTTCGTGTGTGTGACATGCAGAAGAGACTGCCACTCAAGGATTGGTCTCATCAGCCACACCAAGAGCTGCAAATAATAAAGATAAATCTATCGTCTTTCGTAGACGGACAGATGCCATACATACATACGAACGATGCGATAAGGTATTATTGATCCGTAAAGTCATTTTCTATGCGTACAAAATATGCATTAAAATTGACAGAAAATGGAATATATTTAAAGGCAAACTTAGCAAGATAAATACAGTACAAACTGTTCAGGTACGTATGATGTGATAAGGTTAAGAGCCTACTCGTGATAATCGGGGTTGCGAATAATGAACTGCAAATACTTGAGGGTGTACTGTAGTATGGTAATGGAACCCTCCTGTTGGCTACTATGTGAAATGAGGTGCAAGGATGACTGGCTAGGTTGTATAGCTGTCATGACGGGGACAAATTATGTGACGTTTCGAACGGGTAACCCCGGTACCCGTTCGAAATTTGGACGGGTACCTGGGCAGCTTTTTTCAAAAATATTGACATCCCTATTCGATGGTGTATGTAAACATTTTGCTGGATTTTGAAAACTAATAGAAGTTTATTTTATATATCTTAATGATATAATAAAAGTATCCGTGGTTGAGCTAAGCATAGAAACTGTTTTCCTGAAATACCTTGATGTCTAATGTCTCCGTCATTTTTTTAAAAGTAAAAATATAATATTTAAGTGAACCGGGAAGCCAAAAGTTAAAAAAAACCGTGACTTACATTTTTATAAATTAGGGATAAACACCCGGATTTTCCCTATTATGTAACACATTTCATCGTCATCAATGCATGTCGTGCCGTCTCGGCCACTGGACACAAACAAAGACTCTCCAGGCGTCCTGGTCTAGGGCCATTCTCCTAACTTCCCTAGACGTGCCATTTCTTTTTGGTGACTGCCATCTAGTTACCTTCTCTAAGTCAATCTGGGTGGGCCTTGTTTTGTTGGTGAACCATCTCCATCTGCGCTGGCATATTTAACGGTTATCGTATTTGCTAACAGTCACATCCGCAGGTTAGGGGTACAAAGAGGTACGTGAATAATTATTTATATATTTATGATAACTACTGAGTAAGTGAGGAGTTAAATTCGATAACCCTTTGAAATGTACGTGGATTATAAAATAATAAATTGAAAACTTAATCGTATAATATAAGAGTATATATATATTTATCTTTAGTTTTAGCATGGTTCTTTGGAGATTTAGTTACAAAATTATTAAGGTTAAAACAATAAAGGAGCAACAGTTCACAGGTCGGCAATATCACAAGTGGTTCTCAAAAGTAGATTTTTGTACTTATTACGTTTATGCAACAAACCCTTAGGAGTTAACAGAAATGAGGACGAAAAATATGAGCATTGTGTCATTATAGTTTTTTTTATACCAGTTTTCCTTTCATAAGAAAATGTGTCTGTTTGATCATTAGTCTGAGTCTATTCTTTTCATTGAACTTCAACAAGTACTCGATGATCAAGGGGCTGGAACTGTTGAACACACCCGTTACTTTGGTGACAATAAAAGCAGCGGCGTAGCGTGTATATGTGCCACCCGGGGCAGAACCCTTCCATGCCGCCCCAACCCTGACAAAATATGTTGATGCTGTAAATAAAAGAGAATTTTAATTGTAAAAAGCAATAAAAAAATAATATGAAATTTTATGCTAGAGGTAAATTAAAGAGAGTTCATTTCTTGATTAAAATTGATGTTTTCAGCTGTTCACAATGGCGAAATCTTAGATATAATAATATTGTCAGCAATGCGATGCTCAATATCTATTGATTAATCAAATTTGTTGTATTCTTTATTGATAGTATTCAATCATTCGTTTAACTTAATTTTAGAGAAGCTTCTCTCACAGCTAGCATTCAAAGTCCAGTAGATAATCTGGCTTACGAAAATCATAACTGTTTTCCGAATTCTGTAACTGCCACAACCTTTTCATGAATTTCGACAGTAATCTCATCTTGTGAAGAATACAACTTCATTTTAAACTATTTTTCTACATAATATGGCAATATATTCGCTTTGATCGCCAGTAAATTGCTCTTTCGTTCTATGACCAGGAGGTTTAATTAAAATAATATGGTATGCGCATAATATTTTAGGAAAATCTCAAAACATCATTTAAGTATTACAAAAGATTCTCTATAAGTAGACTCTGCAAAGCACTTTTAGCATTATAATTTTGGGCCACATTGTCTTTATATGGTACATGTTTCCACATAATGTAGTACATTAAAGAATAGAAAAGAAAAATATTTCAATGTGTCTAGCAAAGCTCCTGTGTCTATCCGTGTGTTTACCCCTTCGTCTGCCTCTGTAAGATTTTTTATAACTTTCAAATTAACATCGAAATGGCTCCTTGGTGTATTCAATATTTTGTATCCAGAAGTGTGTTAAAAGCATTGCCTATAGCAGCAATTAGATTGTTCAGATGTTGTGTGAGCATTGAAAAAATGCGTTAACACTGTTTTAGTTTACCAAAAACAGTTGAAAAGTTTGTTTCTTTAAGAGCAGCACGTACAGAAATCAGGTTTAATGAACTGTTTGAGCAAGAATTGAGTCTGTCTTTAAATTCCGTAAATCTAAATCAATTAAGTCCATGTTTGTTGTTGATATTTTATAGGCTGATTTGGAATTTAACGTTTTTTTCTAATATGAGTTATATAAAAATTAGTTTATGCGTTAGCTACTGAGTAAATGAATGGATCTTAACCAAACTTGGTATATAAAAAATTGGTAGCCCATATTAAAATAACAAAGGCACTGCACTTCTAATGCACAATTGTTCAGGGCCGAGGGCCCCAAATGTCTTGTTTTTCGTATATGTTTGAGATATTGTTTTCCATTCTATTTTTAACGATCTTGATAAATTATCCATGATGAAACTGAATTAAAATGAAGGGGCTTTGTGGTTTTATATATAATTGATTACTTCTTTAGCTTCTTCTAATGTTGTTGGGTTTATAAAAGGGTCTGGTCCTCCAAGTGGTGTTTGGTAATCATCATCTTGTCTATTGTCTGCATTCAGTATGCCCTCAAAATATTCAGCCAATCTCTCCAATACTTTACTATTTTCTGTGATTAATTCTCCATCCTGCCTCTCACACATATTGGTCTGAATTGGTATCCATTCATTTCATCTTTTATCTTCATGTGCATTCCTCTTCTATTTCTTTTAGTTTAGCTTTTGTCCCAATCCCTCTTTTTCTTCCTGCAAATTTGTGAAGCATCTCTCCTGGCCTCTTTGTATCTTTGTGTTGTCTTTCTGGTGACTCTTTGTGGCATGATCATTCGTGCTTTGTTCCTTTCTTCAATAGTTTTTCTGCATTCATTGTCTAACCAGCCAACTCTCTTATTAGTTTGTTGGAACCCTACAACTTTTTCTGCTGATCTTTTCGTAGTATTTTAATCCTATTTCATAGTTAATGTATGTTGTTTTCCTTGTTCCCTTCTTCTCGAAATATTTCGAGCTGTGTTTCTACTTCAGTTTGGTAGGCTTTTGAGGTTAGTGGGTCTTTGGAAAGTTTTTGGTAATCATATCGTTTCTCTCTTTGATTATGACAATTCTGAATTATACGTATTCTCTGCTTGTATTTAACTCGTACAAGTATGTGGTCAGAGTCAGCATCTGCTCCTCGTTAACTTCTTACATCAAGTATATCGGATCTATGTCTCCGGTCGATTAGAACATGGTAAATTTGGTTGTGGTGACTCCATCTGGTGAGTTCCAAGTGGCTTTATGTATATTCTTGTGTTGAAACTTGGTGCTGCTCCCTGACATTCCTTTTCTAGAGCAAAGTCTATCAATCTCGTGCCATTGTCATCGGATTCAACATGAAGACTTTCCTTGACAATAGTTGGCATAAACACCTTTTCCTTTCCAATTTTCGCATTAAAGTCGCCTATCACTATTTTAATATTATGTCGTGGTGCCTCTTCGTAGATCTTTTCCAGTGCCTCTTAAAATGACTCTTTAACCTGATCTTCCGTATCTTCAGTGGGAGCATGTGCATTTATGAATGTCATATTGAACATTTTCCCCAGCACACGTAGGGAGCACAATCTTTCATTCTCTGGTTTGAAGCCTATGACTGCATTGACTACTTCTTTTTTAACGGCAAATCTTGTTCATAGTGTGTTGGTGTTATTACCACTATAAAATACTGTGTATTCTCTTGTTTTTAATATGTCTGCATTTTCCCATCGAATTTCCTGAAGTGCAGCGATGGATATCTTATACTTATTCAATTTGATTATAAGATTGTTTAAGGCTCCTGCTTTGAACAGGCTTAGTACATTCCATGTCGCAAACCAAAACTCGCGTCCATTTAAAGGCATGTGTCGACTTCCATTGATATCAGTCCGGGTTTGATTCAGTTGATTGGCTTTCGTAACATGTTTTTATTTACATGGCTGGGTTGTTAGCCCTGCGCATAACCGTCTGGGGGTGCCCCTCACAGCTCTCTGGGTAGCTGCCTTTGTTCGGGTTGGTTCCCTAGCCTTTGTGGATCCCTCCACTTCCTACAAGGCAGTAGGGCTGATTTTGGTCCACCCCGGGTATTTTATTTCCCCGGTACCCTCCATATCTGGTAGGCTTTCACCTATCCGCCGGCTGGGGAGGCGCTCGATAGAAGATCATCATCTCCCACGAGAAGTAAAAAGAAGCTTAGATTTATTGTTTTTATTACACAATTTGTTTATGAATCTTGAATTGTTTTAAACGCTTTATTGCAGTCTTTTTCTATATTAATATATTACGTAAGCTTAGTCTTTAATTAAAAATGGTATTCTGTATTTAGAAGTTTAAATCTATCTTCATAAATCGTAATCTGTATTTAGTCGTCATAGTCTGTACTTTGTATACTTATTATGTATTTTAAGCAGCAGCTTCTGTGGTTCTGATTCAACAGTTTTTAAATACCGTTCAAAAACGTGTTACATTAACAAAATATAATTATCCCGTTTAGAGATGAAAAGGAACCTTCAGAAGAGAGTTGAAGAAAAGTGGACCAATATAAAACTCCTTCTCCATACCCTATACCTCAGCACAAGGACAAATGAAAATGTATCTTATCTCATCTTATCTCACCTTATCTTATCTTATATAGTCTGTTACAGAAGCTTCTTATACACATGAGACTAATGCATCCCACGCTTACCCACGGTTTATGTCTAGTCTTGCATTTTCATTGGAGTTTAAATGTTGATATACTGTTAGTTTTCCTGGTTTCCTCAGGTAACCCATTCACGTCCGAATTCTGAAAGAGAAGAACTAGAATGTGTATGTGTTTGCTCTTGCACTCGAAAAAAGAAAGTTTTTTAAAAATCCCTATACTCTATATGAATCCTAGGGTTGTATTACATTAACTTTGTGTTGTACGTGTATTTCAAAGTTAGAGTTAAGAACCTAATTTATTATTACTACTTTGCTATCTGTTCTTCTGTCCTCTAGTGTCTAGTGTTTCAAGGTTAAATGTGAACAAAAGTAAAAGATACCACACATCAATGTTAAGCTGAGATAGTTTTATTTACTTTGATATTAAAATGTTAGAGGAATGTCAATTAAGGGGCGGATTTCAAAAACTTTTAAAATTCTAATGGGGCTAATTATCAACGCTGATAAATATGTTACAAACCTTAACTTTGCTATCCGTTTACATGTCACCCGCATGTGAATTTTATAAATTACCGTCGTGTGTTGCCATGATCTCAGTAAAAAGGAATACATATAGAAACAATCCCGTAAAAACAACGTTTTTGACTATAAATCACTTATATATGAGACATAACTAAAAGTATGGATGATGTTCAAACGCGATAAACATTTAAAGACTGAAACTGCATTATCTCCCTTTGACGTTAAACCGGGGAGGGGAGGGGAGGGGAAAGGTCTGGTCACCGATCGTTGGACCGAACTCAGCATGACACGTAAAATGTAAACAAAGCAGGCCGCTACATATAGTTATACACAGATAAACTAAAAATGCATTAATTTAATTACGCTACATTCGATCCATCTGAAATTTTGAGACGGATCATTGCTAGGTGACACCAGTTTATGTGCCAAATAACAACTCGATAGCATTACGGGAAGTGTGTCATTCTTTTATTTTTTGTTTTTCCGCCCGACAACGAACGACAAGATTTCGAAGTTAATATAAGGGATTTAATTAAATAACCCCGTAATTTAAAAACCCCGAAAAAACAAAGTTTTTGACTATAAATTCATTATAAATGAGACATAATAAAAAGTATTGATCATGTTCAAACGTGAGAGACATTTACAGACTGAAAATTTCCCCTAAATCACCTTTGCTGTAAAATCCGCGCGCGGGGGGGGGGAGAGGCAAAAGGTTTGGTCACCGATCGCTGCACCGAGCTCAGAGTGACACGTAAAATGTAAACAAAAGCTAGCTTGTTTATCGATGGGTGACGTCAACGCGTGAACTCAACTGGCACGTGGAAGAAAAACAATAATAAACGGTGAAATTGAATTACTTATGTTATATAGAGATAAACTAAAAAGGTATTAATTTAATTACAGTACGTTCGATCAATCTGAAATTGTTATACGATGCTTTGTTAGGTGACACAAGTTTATGTGCCAAATGTCAGCTCGATGGCAAAACGGGAAGTGTGTCATTTTTTACTTTTGTTTTTTCCGCACTGACGTACAAACAGATGACGACAGACAGACACAGAGAGAGAGAGAGAGAGAGAGAGAGAGAGAGAGAGAGAGAGAGAGAGAGAGAGAGAGAG
Organism: Ampullaceana balthica; assembly: GCA_944989445.1. Classification (NCBI taxonomy): domain Eukaryota; kingdom Metazoa; phylum Mollusca; class Gastropoda; family Lymnaeidae; genus Ampullaceana; species Ampullaceana balthica. The sequence continues at coordinate 193,214 of CALYLW010000468.1, read as the reverse complement.
AGAGAGAGAGAGAGCGAGAGAGAGAGAGAGAGAGAGAGAGAGAAGATTTTGAATTTAATATAAGTGATTTAAAATTAAAAAACCCCGAAAAAAACAAAGTTTTTGACTATAAATCTCTTATATATGTGACATAACTAAACGTATTGATTATGTTTAAATGCGACAAACATCTAAAGACTTAAACCGAATTATCTCCCCTGGCTTCAAATCTGGGTGAAGGGGTGTAGACATCGACGGGTGGCGTCAACACATGAACTCAACTGGCACGTGAAAGAAAAACAATAACTAACCGTGAAATTGAATTACATTAGTTTTATAGAGATAAACTAAAAATGGATTAATTTAATTACGCAACTTTCGATCGATCTAAAATTTTCATACGATGCATTTTTATGTGACACGAGTTAATGTGCAAAATTTCAGTTGATAGCACCACGAAAAGTGGGTCATTTTCAACTTTTGTTTTTCCGCTCGATGTTCGAAGAGATGACGACAGACAATATTTTGAAGTTAATATAAGGGATTTAAAAAAAAAGTTTTTGACTATAAATACCTTATGTTTGAGACAGAACTCAAAGTTTTGATGTTTTCAATATAATACGCAACGCGAAAAATCATTTAAAGACTGAAACCTACTGATCTCCCCTGGCTTTAAAACCGGGGGAAGGGGGGAGGGGGTGTGAATATCGATGGGTAGCGTGAATTCAAGCAAAG